>BNST01000692.1:0-49554 GCA_019650275.1 Xylocarpus granatum
CCTCAACATGTTTGTAACCATGCAGAGCCACACCCCCACAATGCGTAACAAATAGAAGACTAAATGAAAACTGGTGCAAGAGAGCAAATTGAAGAAGCTCGTAATCAGTACATAATCATCTGAATACCTAATTTCTATCCAATGAAAAGCTGGAAATTAAATGGTTGATGTCTTAGAACAGGTCACCTTTCTTATTTTAACAAGAAAATTTTACAAATTTAACATATGCAATGAAATCTCCTTAAAACTTTATATACTACCTTTGTTGCTCTCTAACAAGTTTCAAGTAAGCTCTTCAGCTGGCCCAATGGTCCTTTCCTTCCGTATGGGAAATATAGTCTGATAAAACTCCTCTGGGGCTCCCTCAAATGGAGACATCTGCAGATACACCATACAAATATCCTATCAGTTAACTAGAGCTACAAGGAGTTTGAATATATGGTTTTAAGGCATCATCTTCACAAGAGCGAGCATTGAAACTTCTGATGTGAGACGGTTTGAGTCATTGGAATTTTGAAATTTTCTCTAATTTGCAATCAGTAAATTAGACAAAAATTAACAATAAGATTATAAGAAATCATACAGTTAAAGCATCATAATGAAGTCCATCATAAATCAGCATAACTCTTTCAGAATACTTCATTTCCCGTCAATCAACACCTAGAGGAAAGGGGAAAAATAAATATTTAGTAATTTTAAAAAAACTAGAATCTGATACGCATACGCAAGACTATTGATAACCTGGCCATACAAATCACAACAATGTCATATGCTGCAATTTCACATCCATAGTAATTTGCTAATATTGAATGCTTGATGGCACCTTCAAATCAGAATATGAAGTGACAAAGTCAGCGCAACAATTAATTTAACAACCTAAACCACATCATGGTTGTGGCTGATCTTGACACAATAGGTATGTAGGGGGCCAAGAGGAAGAACTTGGCAGAGCTAGATGCTGCTCATATATACTGCTACACAAGGAAAGCCTGCAGTTGTAAGATGATTCCTTAATGTCATATTGACATAATTCAGACCCATCTTCTCTCAACAGTCTAGCTGACATCAAAGCATGCCCTATGTAGGGAGAAAAGAAGTTTACCACACCCTCCCCACTTCTCTGAGTCCTGAATCCAAGAAACAATACTCTTGATTTGACGTTCCAAGAAATGCATCAGGATATTTTACTGGATCGCCTGCCACTTTCGCAGCTATAACCTTCAATACATCATTAATCACAGTGTTCAGAACATAAAATAACAACAGGGATACATTATGCCATTAATGCAGGCTTAGACCTAAAATGGAAGGATGAACTATTGAAGCATAAAATTGCCTAGGAAAATGGAACAGAATAAACAATCTTCCTATAAGGCACATGGTCATAATGACTGTTTGACAAAACATCAATCTATGCAATGAACTCACCCAAATAGGGAATTGAAAGTTCATAAGGCAGGTCCCACCAAATAGGGTCCACAATAAGGAATCATTAATGCCACATCTGGAAGACGATAAAAAGGGTCAATCTTATGCTAATTCTCATAAATTCTTTGAATTGGACAAATCATTGACATTGAAACCATTTACATTGAAAGTACAAAAGAATTTATGAAAACCTACCGACTAAGAACTTTGACTGGCATGAAGCTATAATGAATTTCTTTTTCATTTGGAATTCAGAATTAGCAAAAACAGAAATCACCTTCTGCCCAACAACTCCAATTTAGCATACCCTACAGCGCAAAGTGAAGAAGTTGGCGGTGTCCGTATAGCTTCTTCTCCCTAAGGAAAAGCAAGTAAAATTAGGACATCACTATGCATAATTAGTGAACATTAATATTTCATTGAATAATGAAAGAAAACAATTGACAGGACAAAAAAGTAAGCAGCAAAGTTGAATAAATTTTCTCAAAATCTATAACAAGTATCTATAAAAAGAAAGAGAGAGTGCCCCAATAAATTGGATTAACTAAGGCCTGTCTTTCACGAAATTTTATTCTAAATTCATTTACTACAATGAATACCCCAACATGTTTCTAACCATGCAGAGCCACACCCCTCAATGCGTAACAAATAGAAGACTAAATGAAGTCTAAACCATAAAACTGGTGCAATAGAGAGCAAATTGAAGATGCTCGTAATCAGTACATAATCATCTGAATACCTAATTTCTATCTAGTGAATAACAAGTTTCAGAGCAAGCTCTTCAGCTCGCCCAATGGTCCTGTCCTTCTGTATAATCTGATCAAACACCTCTGGGGCTCCCTTAAATGGAGACATCTGCGGATACAAATATCCCATCAGTTAAGTAGAAACTTAAGACAGCATAACAATTAGTAGAAGCCTTACAGAAGAAAAAAAAATGATGAAAGCATGAACTAACATAATTCCAGCAAATTAATAAGCATAATTTAAAATCTCCTCATCCAACCAAGAAAACCAGCCCTGCTATAATCTCATTTTTACATCACGTACAAATGAGCAAACATAATTCCAGCAACCAATATTTTTCATGCTTTATCAAGTTTGATGTTGGCCAGCAAACTTGCAAATAATTGGATTCTGATACTATGAGATACTTCGCCTAAATGTCTCCCTAAATGTATCATTTCAGCCACATAACAGAAACAAGCAACCCAAACAGCTCAGCTGTAGTGGTTCTGCTTGGGTGCAAACGACCAAGTGATATTCACAGCAGGCACATTTCTTTTGTTTCTTCTTTTCTCAACATTAACAAACTACTAAATGATAGTGTCAGCAATTTGTACAAATAAGCACTGAAATCCCAGTTAAGCATTCATTTTGTTCATGTTGAGTTTCTCCCATCGTATTTTAACTTTTCGTAGATTTCATATTCAACTCAGCTTCCCTCCCTTTTTACTTTTTCCATTTTGTTAATGAAAATAAGTTGTTGACCACTAGTCCTTTTATAATACGAGTGCAAAATAAGTCTTCAGCCATATCTCCACATAGACTCACAAATTCAAGATAAATGAAGCAAAGAGAGTGAATGAGATCCTTAAAAAAAATGTTAAAATACTAGGTAAATCCCAGGAGAAAAAGAAATAAGACATCTACATTTTAGTTACAGGTATTTGTAAAATTCATTTTGCTTTCTGTAGGACCTTTGTTGATTTAACTAGATAATTTCCATCTTAATAATTGAGCTGGATTTAATTTGCAAACTTCTGTCTGACTTGCAAAGGAACTTAAAACAAAAAGAATGTGTTACACCAGTATCAGCAATTCTTCCACCATCAGAAGATCAAAAAGTTGAGAGGAATAGAATAAACAATCTTCCTACAAGGCACATGGCCATAATAACTATTTGAAGAAACATCAATCCATGCAATGAACTCACCCAAATAGGGAATTGAAAAGTTCATAAGGTAGGTCCCACCAAACAGGGTCCACGACAAGGAAGCATTAATGCCAGATAGGGAAGACTCTAGGAAGGGTCAATGTTATGATAATTCTCATTTATGAATGACAGTCGAAATTCTTTGAATTGTACAAGCCATTGACAGTTAATAATTCGGTTAATAAACTTAACCAGTATTACCTTACAAAAGAATCCATTCTTCATGCCAGAGGCAGATGAACTAGGGCTTTGCAAAAGATCCTTTGGTTCATAACAATACGCTTTACCACTGCGACGAACATGAAACGGGACACCTACATGCCCTGCACCAGACTGTATGAAAGAATAACACTATGAACACAAAATCTCTACATTTGACATGTTAAACAGAATAAGGCAGATAAACAAATATCAAAATGAACAACAGACAACAATATGCAGTAAACAACACAAACTTTGTGGAAGTCATTCAGACATTTGTAATGTCCTTACATACAACCAATTGGATCAAAGATGCAAATAAATGCCTACAAATGCACTTCAAAGCATTGTGGAGCTTGATATCGAAGACAAATCCATATAAAGGTGAACAACAAACCACAAAAGGAATGGAGAATACAACCCAAGCTCCCCGGAGGTCATGTAAATCCCATGCATAGACATTCCAAAAATTGAACCAAGTAAATCACAGATACAGTTAAATAGACTCAATTTACACTTAAAAAATAGCATAAATTATAAACCCAGCTAAAGATGCAATAATAAACTCATGATCAAGATAAAAAGGTATAAAACTTCAGCCACAACGATGCTTATTTTTTCTGTGTTTTGCACAACCACACAACACCCTTCAAAATTAAGCAACAAGAGCGATCACAAACTCATAAAAATGACAATACAGAGCTATAAAGATCGGTATCAATCTCACAAGTCAAGCTACATGCTTCAATACAAAGCAACAACAGTATACACTCAGAAACAAAGATTTCAAATTATTGCCCAAACCCCACCAGATTTGATTTAAATCCATCTAAGACACAACAGATCTTTAAAAATATAAAATATAAAATAAAATAAAAACATGCACACTACAAAGTTTCTGGTTTACTCGCTTACCTGAAACCCAAACCGATCTGTACCCTCGGCGCCACCACCAGCGACGTGTTCCGGCAACTGAAACCGCCACAGTCCAGCAGCAAGCTTCCTGGCCGAAACTACGGTAGTCCCCTTCCTACGTTTGCGACGATTTTTCCGACCCCCCGCAGCTACCTTCACTTCCTGGGGCTCAACTTTCCTATTTCTCTCCCTATCTTCAACCTTCCACCTCAAAAGCGGGGTCTCGGGCCTGCTCCGTCTCTGACCCGGATCAAACTCGGGTTCCGGGTCTTCCTGCGAGCGGGCTTAAGATCTGAGGTTGCAGCGGGTATAAGGGTCTTCCTCGCCGGAAATGTCGCCGGGTAATGCGAGTTTCCCGTTATCTTCATCTCTTGAAGCCAGATTCAGCCATTAAACAAGAAATTCTCAAGAAGAAACACAGAAAACTGGTGCCTTCGCACTCTGTGTGTGCGCGTGTGTGCGGTGTTTGTGTCTGAAGCTCAGAGAGTGGGAGCGTTTCTGTTTCATTGGAAAAAGAAGCAACTCGGACAAAATTACATTACATCTAACGTTATACGTATAAGTAGATGTGTATGTGTCCGAGAGAGTGTATACGGGTCAACGTAGATGTTCTTACGGCGGAGCTGAGATTGGATTTGGCAGGGGAAGCGTGGAGAAATACGGCATCGTTTGCGGGGACAAAGGCGCTTTGTTGGCGTTGTTGATGTGGTTTTGCAGAGAGACGTTGTAACCTTTGCAATTTTAAAATGTTATTTAAGTCGCTAATCAACTGGCGCGGTGTCGTTTAATTTGTTAACCACATCACTTTACGAAATCCTCTTAATTAAATGCTGCTATTTAAGGAAATTGTTTTGATCGAATCCTCATTTTACATCATTAATAACCTTATTTGACTCTATCAAATTTACGTAACTACCCCTACAACGTTGATTCAATTCAATTCAGCTCCGAAAATGATCTCGCGTCTTCCTCAAGATCTTCATTACTTAGTCAATCATGAAAGGCATCCGAGGGAGATCCCACGTGGCAGAGAAATTGGCCTGTCAGTCATCACCGTGCACGTATCCCATGCAAAATGCAAGAAGACGTAATGTGGCCACATGGGTGAGTAGCATTTGATTAACATCGTACGTAGCCTTTTCCAAAATGTTTACTTAGATCTAGTCTTTGCGGCTATTAATCATGATTAAAAGACAATTACTTGTCATTGAATGATTAAAAATCATCAATGTCATATGCTGCAATTTCACGTCCATAATAATTTGCTAATGTTGAACGCTTAATGGCACCTTTAAATCACAATACGAAGTGACAAAGTCAGTGCAATAAGTAATTTAACAATCAAAACCACATCATGGTTGTGGCTGATCTTGACACAATGGGTATGTAGGAGGCCAAGAGGAAGAACTTGGCAGGGCTAGATGCTGCTCATGTATACTAACTACTACACAAGGAGAGCCAGCAGTTGTAAGATGATTCCTTAATGCTGTATTGACATAATTCAGACCCATCTTCTCTCAACAGTCTAGCTGACATCAAAGCATGCCCTATTGAGGGAGAAAAGAAGTTTAGCACACCCTCCCCACTTCTCTAAGTCCTGAATCCAAGAACAAAACTCTTGATTTGACGTTCTAATAAATGCATTACGATATTTTACTGGATCGCTTGCCACTTTTGCAGCTATAACCTTCAATACATCATTGATCACATTGTTCAGAACATAAAATAACAAAGGCCATACATTATGTCATTAATGCAGGCTTAGGCCTAAAATAGAAGGATGAACCTTGAAACATAAACCTGCTAGGAAAATATTGGCTCATCAATCTCATGCCTTGTAATTTTAACAACTTGATATGTAACTTTAAATGGAATTGTATACATAAGCATTTAAAAACTTTCATAAAGACGCCGTACTATCATATTCATATATAGATAGATGCGCAAACAACTATTTTCATATACATAAACCATGAATTCACCTAAATGTCTCCCTAAATGTATCGTTTCAACCACATAACAGAATCAAGCAACCCAAACAGCCCAGCTGTATCGGTTTTACTGGGTTGCAAACAACCACATGATATTCAAAGCAGGCACATTACCATTTTTTTCCTTCTTTTATCATTATTAACAAGTTACGAAATGATAATGTCAGCAATTTGTACAAATAAACTCTGAAACCCCAGTTAAGCACTCATTTTGCTCGTGTTGAGTTTCTCCCATTCTATTCTAACCTTTTGTAGATTTTAAATTCAACCCAGCCTCCCTATTTTTTTACTTTTTCCCTTTTGTTTTTTTGGTCCATAATGAAAATAATTTGTTGGCCAGCAGTCCTTTTATAATACAAATGCAGAATAAGTCATGCGATCCATATATATGCAGAGAGTCACAAATGCTATATAAATAAAGTAAAGAGAGTGATTGAGATCCTTGAAAAGAAAATGGTAAAACACTAGGTAAATCTTACGGAAAAAGGGAATAAGACGTCTACATTTTGGTTACAGGTATTGGTAAAATTCATTTTACTTTCGGTAAGAACTTTGTTAATTTAACATAGATAACTTCCATTTTAATAATTGAGTTGGATTTAGTTTGCAAACTTCTGTCTGACTTGCTAAAGAACTTGAAACAAAAAGAATATGTTACATCAGTGGCAGCAATCCCTCTGCCCACGGAAGATCAACAAGTTGAGAGGAACAGAAAAAACAATCTTTCTATAAGGCACATAGTCATAATGACTGTTTGACAAAACATCAATCCATGCAATGACCTTACCCAAACAGGGAATTGAAAGTTCATAAGGTAGGTCCAACCAAACAGGGTCCACAGTAAGAAAGCATTAATGTCACATGAGGAAGATGATAAAAAGGGTCAATCTTATGCTAATTCTCATTTATGAATGACTGTCGAAAATTTTTTGAACTGGACAAATCCTTGACAGTTAACAAACTAAACCAGTATTACCTTGTACAAGAATACATTCTTCATGCCAGAGGCAGATCAACTAGGGCTATGTAAAAGATCCTTTGGTTCAGAACAATATGCTTTATCACTGCAAAGAACATGAAATGAGACCAGACTGCATGAAAGAATAACACTATGAACACAAAATCTCTATATTTGACATGTTAAACAGAATAAAGGAGATAAACAAAGATCAAAACAAACGACAGACAACAATATGCAGTAAACAACACAAACTTTGCGGAAGCCATTTAGACATATGTAACGCTCTTACATAGAACCAAGTGGAACAAAGATGCAAATAAATGCATACAAATACACTTCAAAGCATTGTGGACCTTGATGTGGAGGACAAATCCATATAAAAGTGAACAATAAACCCGAGCTCCCAGGAAGTCGTGTAAACCCATGCATAGACATCCCAAAAGTAGAACCAAGTGAATCACAGATACAATTAAATTGATTCAAGGTACACTTAAAAAATAGCATAAATTATGCGCCTCGGCTAAGGATGCAATAATAAACTCATGATCAAGATAAAAAGGTATAAAACTTGAGCCACAATGTTGTTTCTTTTTTCTGTGTTTTGCACAACCACACAACATCCTTCAAAATTAAGCAACAAGAGCGATCACTAACTCATAAAATGATGATGACGGAGCTATAAGGATCAGTATCAATCTCACGAGTCAAGCTACAAGCTTCAATACAAAGCAACAACACTATATACTCAGAAACAACCAAATCAAACTATTACCCAAACCCCACCACTTTGATTTATATCCATGTAAGAAACTTAAACACAACAGATCTTTGAAAAAAAATAAAAAAGAAAATGCGCACTACAATGTTTCTGGTTTGCTCGCATCCCGGAAACCCAAACCGATCTATACTCTCGGCGCCACCACCAGCGACGTGTTCGGGCAACCGAAACCGCCCCCGGTCCAGCAGCAAGCTTCGTGGCTGAAACTACGGTCGTGCCCTTCCTATGTTTGCGACGATTTTTCCGACCACCCGCAGAAACCTTCTATTCCTCGGGCTCAACTTTCCTATTTCTCCCCTATATTCAACCTTCCACCTCAAAAGCGGGGTCTCGTGCCAGCTCCGTCTCTGACCAGGAGCTCCGGGCTTCCTTGACCGGGTCAAACTCGGGTTCCGGGTATTCCTGCGAGCGGGCTTAAGATGTGAGGTTACAGAGGGGTTTTAGGGTCTTACTCGCCGGAAATGTCGCCGGTAATACGGGTTTCCCGTTATCTACATATCACAGAGTGGGAGCATTTTCTGTTTGGTTGGGAAAAGGACGCAACTCGGACAAAATTACATCGCATCTAAAGTTGTATGTAGAAGTAGATGTGTACGTGCACGAGTGTATACAGGGTCAACGTAGGTGTTCTTGCGGGACAAAGACGCGATTTGTTGGCGTTGATGATGTGGTTTCGCAGGGGAGACGTTGTAACCAGTACAATTAATTTGATTGGAGACAAGCATGAGATTGAATTTGATAATTGGACATTGAAAAAACTTCTTCAAAGTTGACTCAAACACTATAAACTATATCAATTTTTCTTTTTCCAAATTCTAAGGAAGTCCTGATGATTTACCTTGATCTTTCTGCATCTGGATTTGTTAGGCAGAAAATTCCGGTCCATAGAAACTAGAATCTGATGCACAAAGTAGGCAAGACTATTGATAACAGGGCCATGCAAATCCACATCTTGTGGTCTGAATATCATCTGCTGCAATTTCACGTCCATAGTAATTTGCTAATATTGAAAGCTCAATGGCACCTTCAAATTAGAATATGAAGCGACAAAGTCTTGTGGCTGATCGTGACACAATAAGTATGTAGTGAGCAAAGATGAACAACTCGGCAGAGCTAGATGCTGCTCATATATACTGCCACATGAGGAAAGCCGGCAGTTGCAAGATGATTCATTAATGTCATATTGACATAATTTAGACCCATTTTCTGTCAACAGTCTAGCCGACGTCAAAGCATGCCCTATTAAGGGGGAAAGGAAGTTAGCACACCTCCCCACTTCTCTGAGTCCTGAATCCAAGAATAATACTCTTGATTTGACTTTCCAAGAAATGCATTGGATTATGCCACTGGATTGCTTGCCACTGTTGCAGCTATAACCTTTGAAACATCGATGATCACATTGTTCAGAACATAAAATAACAAAGGCAATACGGTATGCCATTAATGCAGGCTTAAGACCTAAAATGGATGGATGAACTCTTGAAACATAAAATTGCCTATGAAAATATTGGGTCATCAGTATCATGCCTTGCATTTTTAACAACTTCATCTATAACTTCGGATGGAATGTCTTATGTAAGTATTTAAAAACCTCCATAGAAGCGCACTACTATCATATTAATATATAGATAGATGCACAGACAACTATTTTCATATATATAAACCATGATTCCACCACATTAGACTAAGGCCAATAGCATTGCACTATTCATCCCGCCAGAAGGTGACACCTTTACCACAATAACCAAAAAAATCTCAGGTTTTAGACTTTAAGGAGCATCAATCAACCTGTTAAACTGATAGCATATACCATACGACTCCAGATATATATATCAGTGTCATAATGATGACGTCAATTTATGTCAAACCCCTCTACCATTTCCAGATAAGATCCCATGAAAAATGTTTGTAGAATCAAATGACACTCACTAAAACGATTCTAAAAGAGCAGAGACATGAAAGTGTCCCACTACAATAGCATCTGCATACTTCAGTAACTATCTTCACAACTTATTTCCACTCAGTTTATCATATGGAAGTGGCTCACTTTCAAAACAACCCAGTAATTGAATAATGTCCAAATCAAAATGTTTCAAGATTTCTAAACTTCAATTCTAGAATGGAAAACTCCTACCAACAATGCAGTTATGAGAACGTACGGAGACTAAGACCACAAAAAGAACGATAAATAAAAACAATTCAGGGTATCTTATCTAGCGGAAGGGCTAACTGTGGTGAAGGAGAATCAATAAGAATTCAGTAGGAAAGAAAATTAAATGTGGAGACCAAAAGAGTGGAAGAGGTATTTAGCGTTGATAGAGTATCCTATATCACTTAACACTTGTGCTAGAACATCTCTCATGGACTCTGAACAAGAGATCACAATCCAAACAGTAAAAAATTCAATATAGATACGAGAATTCCATCCCATTTCTGTAACAGATGAAATTATTAACGAATATCATTGAATACATCCAATTACAAGAAAAGAATTCATTAACTTTTTCTATATATTCTCCAATAAAAGGGTTGTTCTTGTATAAAGGAAAGGGTTGCACACAATCACAGAGAATGTTAATAAAGTCCACCCCGTTTTTTGGATTCTAAGCTGTAATAATTTGATAATACTAATAGATGTACTTAAAAGAAACTCAGAAAGTTTAAAGAAACATAATAAGTTACCAAATATACCACAACTTAATGTTTGGATCTAGCAGAAAATTTTTCGCCAACTCTTTATGTTTTTCCTTCACGTACGTGTTTCCGGGCGCCTTGATATTAATCACCTAATAAACCCACATAAAACTTTTTAACAGCACTATAGAGTTTTATTTTACATTAAATTTTAGGTGATCAAGTTTTCTTTATCTGGAAGCACCAAGTTTCTGTTCTGGCTTTCTTCTGGTCGTTTTGAACTTTCAACTTCAACTTGCACACATTCAGAGGTCTACCCAATTATTTCCTTTAGTATGTGTTTTCAAATTCATGAGTAATATAAAAGAGTGACAGATGTGGCTTGTATAAATATCCAGCATGTGTTATTAACTTCTATGCATCTAACATTTCCACTGGGAGCATGGCGAACGGGTAATGCTGCAATTGTTTCTGTATTACATGCTGCATAATTCACACGTACATCTTACCAGATTTATCACAAGAAACAGATTCTGCAACATATGAAAATACAACTATTTAGATTTAATAGCAATTTATCATCCCCACCAATCCTCAAAATTGTGTTTATGTTTTCAAAACAAATAGTCCAATTACATTAACATGTAAGGAAATCAAATAAGTTTGAAATCTTAAACATCTGATGTTTGACAGCAAAAATAAAATTTTATAGATAAGAACCTTTCTCAATTCAGGAGTTTTATTTTTGTCATGTTCCATAACATGACAAAAATGAAGAAAGCAAAAGAACAATCAAACATAGTCCCGGCCTCACTTCGTTGAACATAATAACAACGGCAATTTGAGACTATACCCGACAGCATTAAATGGGCAACTGTTGTCAGAAGGAATGACTCTTCTAACTATAACACCCTCCATCTTATACAGTAATATTGCAACTGAAAAACAATTAGAAATTCACAAATACATCAATCACCTTAAAATTCTTATGCAAAAGCATAAGAAATTCACAAAAAGGAAATAACCTGAAAGTTATCACCAAAGAAACCCTTTTGATTATATGAAAAATTAATCAAACAAAAACCAGATATTATCCAAAATTACTGGTCTTTTGAAAAGCACAGAAGATAAATAAATAAACAAAAGGTCTCAAAGTTCCCAATAAATGCAACCTTGCTTATGAAAGCATGCCATCAAACTATAGAACCAAAGCCAAGGGAAACATATAAAACAGGTAAATTTACACACTTAAAAGAATCAGCATATAAAACCACATAAACATAAACAAACTTCAAATAAAAGAAGATAAAGCTCCGTATAAAAACTTGCTGGAATTAAAACCCGCCTAGAAACTATAACATAGCTCCATAATAAGCATTGCACGGTCAACAAAAAAAATCGTCGTTTGAAAAAATGATGGCTAGAACACAAATATCGACCAACCCACCTTCAAAAACCGCCCAGCAAGCAAACAAGAACAATGTTTAAGCAATCAAAAGGACAAATTCAAGGACACTAAGACGCATATATATTGAAAAAGAAGCAGTGAAAACAGATTTCTAGATCTGGAATAATACCAGGAACATAACTTTACACTAAAGAATTGGACAAGATAAGAATGAAGAATCAGAGGACCCACAAATCAACAAACACGTATATTGAATTTATATTACAATAAAGCTTTTTGCTTACTTGTACTAATGAAAAAGATTTTCTGGTAAATCTTACTCGAGTTCTTCTAGTAAGCCTGTCATAAATATATGAGATTGAAATTTGAAGTAACTTCATGTATGTGTCAAATCAAATTATATTTTTGCGTAGCAGCTTAAAATGTACTTCGAATACATATATTTTTATAGAGTATTATATAACAAAAATACTTATAAATTTACTCACTGTTAAAGACAATTTAACATAATTTTTTTGCAGAAATAATAATTCTCCCCAATGATACAAACCCATTACTTTTTGTTAAGCATTTACGATCTTGACTTTGTTCAATCTCTTATAGAACTTCACCATGTCAAAGTCAAAAACCATTCAACTCCCACCAGCATAAAAGTTGGGACATAAGAAGGAAAAGAAAGAGATCAACCCATACATTATTATTAAACTGAAAGTCCTTTCAGAGAGGAAGCTTCACCCAAATGCAGTTCACTTGATTGAAGGGCAGGATTTAGTTGAGGTCTAGTAAGGCTGTCAGGATTCAATCCCGGATAATTAAAGGGGGTTTAATGTTAGTAAACTAGATTATAGTTGAACATTGGCTGGTAAACTAAGATCTGTTCTTTAACAGATTCAACAGCTCTACACATAACTGAGCGGGGGTAAAAGAGAAAATGTCTCTGAAATCGCGCCTCGGTGCTGCTCTCTTCCACTTTATTGACTCCCCTGGAAGAATTTTGGCCCAATCAGGCACTGGGAAGGGTTGCAATGCATTCAATCTCAATCCTGGCCTCTAGTGGGAGTGCCGCAACTTGATATGTTGAACGAGCTGGAGCAGGGGTAGGAAAGTCTGGATGAGAAACCACAAACCATTTGAGCAGAAATCTTCATGATATAAACGTAGTGAATATATAATACAACAGCACACCAAATGCTCCAAAACACGCAATCAAGGATACATAAAATTTACTATTTAGGAACAGCAAAATGTTATTATGTGTTTATATTCTATTACGTTAAAAATCACCACCAAATATCCATAGCACCAATCCATATCAGATTTTCAAAAGCATTAAGCATCCAGAAGTAGAATGAGTTTCACTACAAAATCCACACTTGGATCGCTCATAAACACTACTACTATCACACATCAACTCAAATGCATTTGCATTACTCCATTCCAATGGTAATGCATGACTACTTAACTGGGGCTTCACTGCAAATACTAGCTAGACTCATTGTTGCCGAGATAATGGTCTACTTCTTCACATCCACCGTGCAACGCATGCAATTATTGATAGACAGAAGAATCATGGTATGCACCTCCATGTACTAGCTAAAGCTTTATGTATGTCTAGTAGAGACCATATTCACTCTGGTATAATGGTAGATAAAATTGAAGAGGAAATAACTTTGGGATTTGTTGATTTACTGTGTAATAATTTAATCGAAAAAGACCGAAGCTGTGGTACTTATTTCACTCAAGATTGGGTCTCTCTACCAGAGGTATTGCCTGTGGCTTCAAGAGGTATTCACATTTGGCATATGCCCGCTTTGACCGAAATCTTTGGAGAATATATTCCATACTACAGTTCAGCTGATTCAATTAATGTCAAAGCATGGTAAACTATGAGATATTAAGTTAAAACTTGTATTTGGCATTACATGCCAAATGCAGTTGATCAGTGTATAAAATTTCAACTTGACTACCACATTACTCACATTTAGCATAGATTTCATTCACTTTCTTGAAGTCTTTCAAGTCCGCCAACCTACAGGGGAAAACAATAAAATTAAAAATTAAAAGTCTTCTTTGTCTGACTCTCAATTTCAGAGAATAAAACATTGTAGAGGAAAGTTACAGAAAAAATCATACATAATTGTTGTCTTAACCACAGAGGAATAGTCAGCACCACTAGCTTTCAGTACTTCCCCCATATTTTTCAGAACCTGTAAATTTTCCTAAGATCAAATCTGCCAATGATCTATCAACTTGGAAAATGGAAAGCCATAAATGGCACATTCCCAAGTTGCACCATCAAGGGAACAACCAAGTGAAACATCAAACAGGCAGGCTAGGGTTTAATAATAAAATAAAAAAATCATTCAAGAAACTTTAACTCTTAAAAGGACAATCATTTGGTGAAAATCATTTCCATACTAGTTTACCTGCTCTGTCTGCTCCTCTATACCATCCGAGATGAATTCCCAGTTTGGAATGGAGTGCCAAAAAATATAATAGTTAGAGTTATACTAGAAAATATATCTACAAAATAGTCACGAAAAGAGACATGTGCACGCCCTTATAAAGCACATTTAATATTGGATAGAAAGTTATCATATTAGTCCATTTAAATGCAACTTAAACATGAAGCAAATCTCAAGCAAATCGTCAATGGTAAGCGTAACAAACCTCTGGAACAAGACCAAGAACTCCAGAGACAAAAATGAGATTATTGGCTTTGATAGCCTGAGAATATGGTCCCAATGCAGCTGGAGCCTTGTTAGTGGCAACAGCTTCTTTCAAACCTAGAACCAGGCATCACAAAAAAAAATGCTTCGCACTATGAATCACCAGAACCAGTTAAATGACAGTTTGTATGAATATCAAAACTGATATACTCATGTCCATAATTGCCGCCATGAAAATGAGTCCGCACAAATTCTATCTCTTCAACTTCATCTGCTTAGCTTCTAATGGCATAATGCACTAAAAGAATTCTACCATTTTGGCAATAAATCTAACAAACAGTAATTAAGTTCTTGAATTGGAAAAAAGTATTACGATCAAAAAATGACCAAAGCTCAATGGCAATCAAATAACTCCATACATTTTATGGAACCAAATTACAATCATATCATCATGCAACTCGTAATTTTTTCAAATAACTACAATCAAAAGAAGACAATTATTTAACCCGATTTCCAACCCGCCAAAACTCAATAACTCTCTGCACTACTCAAACTCAATAACTTTCCAAATTCACCGTAAACACTTCATCTTCGCAAAAAGTTTCCAAACTTCCTTATTAAAATAACGGTTTTTTCACTTACATTAACTCGAATAATCCGAATGGGTATAATCCAATCACATCAGAGAAACAAAATAAAGTGATTAATAGGAAGGACAGCTTGATTACTGGAAACGGCGGAAGTGGATAAGCAAGCAAAAGTAGTGGAGCGTTTCATGAAAGAAGATCGCCATATCTTAGAGCCAGCTACGGAGGCGAAGCCGATCCCAACGGTGGCTAAGGGAGAGCGGGTGCGCAATGCGAGCATGTCGAAGCTTGGGACATTCAACGACCTTAGCGAAAACCACGCCATGTCTCTTCACTGTGTCTTTCCGTTTGCCGTCTCGCCTCCCCCTACTTAGGTGAAGTGAGTTGAAGCAGTAGCTTTTGTCTGTCTTATTTTGTTTATTGGGTGTCGGGTTTGGGCTTTACTATCCAACTAAGATTGGGTTTTTGACCACAACGAATTTGGGCTTCATTTTCAGCTTACCAGAACTGAACGCTGACGATTTCTCAATTATTAATTTTTTAAAATAATTATTATTAATTAATTACTGGTAGTATTCGGATTTGTATTAAGAAGATTAAGATTAGCGAATTAATCACTTGTTTTATTACTACAATGTGTGAGTTTGTTTAGAAACGGATTCTCTACACAGAGGGCAGGAGCCATGTCTGGTTAGCCATTTATCTATGCATTCCAAATGAAAGCAGTGACCCCGTTTGGGAAGTTGTTTTGCAGAGTCTCCTTCTTGGAAATCCTGAAAAAGGAAATACCTAGCATTAATATTCAACATTTAGCAATAAATTAAACTGCCCATAGTAGCTTGTTTCCTTCTTCATTAATCATCTGTAGTTCTCTGGAATTTTATACTTGTAAGCATATTGAACAGCCAGGTTCATTGCATGGTTGTACGAGTGGAGTCTGCATTCAGGAATCTTTTCAATCAAATCTTTTGATAACCCTCTTACTCCATTGACATCATGCACATCCGAAATTTTTGTGTTTGTAGTTTCCATTGTGCTAATCTGAAATCAAAAATTTCTTTTCAGATTCCCCATAATGTAACCAAAATTAATGATCACCAAAAACTCCATAGAACTAGATTGATATTGCAATTACTTGCCATTGCAGGACTTACCCATTCCACAAAAACCTTGCCATTCACTAGGCTAGTCAATAATGCAACTGGCTCAACTAACTGAAGAGCTGTGATGGCGCCTGCCACAGCGCCTATTCCAGCCCCACGAAGGAACCCAGTTTCTGTCGTCTGGCCTTTCACGGCTCCTGCAATTGTTCCAACCATTACTCCTCTTGCAAAACCAAAGACAGTTGATTATCATATTCAATCACAAAACCAGCACTAGAACAGAAAACGATGGAGAATTCATAATTCTTACCTACCTAAAGCAAAAATGTTTGTAAATGCGGCACAAGCAGCTTTCTTCATCACTGACCAAAACCCAAGTTCCCAACCCACCAAGTATAGCAAAAAACCACAACGAAACAGCCTCGTTACACCTACTAAGTGACAAATTTATGATTCCAGAAATCAACCCTTTTGACATTGGGAATTAAACAACTAAAAAGGAAGGAGTTAGCTTGGTTGGATATATAAAAGTAATGGAGATGAAAACCACAAGAGAGTCTGCCTTGGAAATGGGCATGTACAATACAAACAATACAACCATTTATTGGGTGAAGAAAGCAACAAGCATTCATGAGAGTTAAAGGTCAGATCTACCTAACAAATGCAGC
Organism: Xylocarpus granatum; assembly: GCA_019650275.1. Classification (NCBI taxonomy): domain Eukaryota; kingdom Viridiplantae; phylum Streptophyta; class Magnoliopsida; order Sapindales; family Meliaceae; genus Xylocarpus; species Xylocarpus granatum. Next base: position 17,280 of record BNST01000692.1, read on the forward strand.
TACACGCATGAGCATGATGAATTTTTAGTAAAATGAAAGCATTGTAGCTTCTCATAAGAGTTTGCAGAAAGTGCCCTCTCCTTTATTGTTTCGATTAGAAGATAATCCTATCCCTTTGAGCCTTCAAGTGAAATTTGGTTATGTGCCATATTGCAAAACGTTCATTATTATTTTCATAACTGTTTGAAGGCATTAATATTACAAATCAAGAATAGAGTTTACCATATGTTAACAATTCAAGGTCTGTAATTTTTTCATAATACATCGTAAAATCAAATGATTAATCAAGGGAGAGGGCTTTGATAAGTTTGACATATCGTATAAATAATTCCTACTATACGTATACAATAACCTCATCTGCTTTGTAGACATTTACCAACACTTTTTTCCTGTTCAGAATGGGTATATACTTATATCTCAGCGGCCTGACATGGTTTGCAAAACATTGGGCAAATGATTCGTGAGTAGGTAGAGCTTGACCAGTTAATGTGCAAACAATATGTCAAGAACTAGCAGCAGTGTTCACATCTGGGAGATATCTCGAGCCTTATTTCTTTAATGTAATAAAAGGCAACTTCTGGCTTAATTGTAGAAAGTAGTAGAGGATCAGTTACAAAGCCGGGAGGAATCAGAGCTCTAAACCCAGGTGGTGAGATGGGATTGAAAGTGCTTTTGTGGGCTAGAGAACTTAGATATATTCTGTGCAAGCATGGAGATCATGTGTTACGATAAGAATAAGTGGTCGAATTCAATTTCAATAGGCAATAACTTTTGGCCATGAACCAAGATACTCTCCCAAAATTGTAAACCTTAACATTGCTCTCTTTTATTAATATTTATAATTATTTTTTCTTAATTTTTTAATAAAATAATAATACATAATATAATTAATATTAAATTATTAAAATTATATTTTAGTAAAATTTATAAATTAATTTATATTTTATAATATAAATTAAAAAATTAAATAATTTATCATTATTATATTATATATTATTATTTATTTAAGTAAAAATAGTGAAAAAACTGAAAGAGAATCTTGCTTCAAAAATTTTGCACCCAAATCAGCACAAAATCTAGACCATACAGTGCATGCTTCAATCATATTCATATTGGGCCTATGCTTCGGCTCGGCCCACAACCAAGGCCCAAATTCTGAAATCTGGATGCTCTGCTTGATAAAGTATATTGCTTCTTGGAGAGTTCTTATGCATGAAAAATGTTAAATATCTCGTGGAAATCTTTTTGGGTTGGGTAAAAGTTTTGTGGGTGCCATATTTTTGGTTTAGTTTTTTAGTCTGAGTTGTGATTTTTCTGCAGGAAAAACTATATAACTTGTTATGGGCTTTTGTACCATTGCCAATCACTTAACATCTGGATTGAGCTTGAAATTCCGGGCGGTGCTCTGTTAAGTGTTATGAGCAATTTCATGTTACTATCTTTGTGTCTTTGGTGTGTGTCTGGTGAAGTTTAAATTATATTTCGTGCAAAGAGTTTCCGAGGTTGGACAATGGTTATGTAAACGCAGGTTAATTTGGTTCGTTGGACAAAGTAGTAGACTAAGGAAGAGATAAAACTTGGTTTTAGGTTAGAGCAAGAGGTAAGTGTTAAATTATTCAGCGGATTTTCCCCAAAGGTGGTTCCCAAAGTGCTGCTAGTGCATTGTACTGAGTGGAATAGTTTTGGTGCTTTTCTGAAGGTTCTTCTGAAATTATATCTGCGGGAAATCAAGAACATGTGAGGCCAAATGGTGCGTTGCAATCGTGAAGAGACTGCAAGCGCCCCCCAATAATACATGTAGAATATTGCTCCTATAGTGCTTGGACCTGAGACAGTATTTACCGAAATTGCAGTCTATTAGTACCGGGATGGTCTATGAGTGAACTGAGATCAGCCACAAAATTATATTCATTCTTATTTTCTCATCTGAAGTGGCAGATACTGGCATCAATTGGGCACTAGTGATTGACACTCAATTGTAGACATCAAATCCATACGTACAAGTGTTCCTGATAAATGACAGCTGTGTTTTACCCTCTGGAGTTTCATTTTCACATTTGAGTTTCTAGCTCCGCACCTCAACTTGGCAGGCAAGAAGATTGATATACATAGGTTAGGGTTGATGACTTTGGGAGTTGGGACCTATATTTATATGTCTGCTTACTGCAATCTAAAGCAAAACTCTAGTTGCAATCTCAAAATGAATAGTCTTTTCTTCACAAGGAGTCAATTTTTGCTAACCACAAGAGCATCGTGGATTTTATATATAAATTATACTTATTGGAAGTTTGGACCTAATAATTTCATATATTGTTATTTTTATTTTTTATTTTATTTTTATTTTGTTGAAGAATTTTACCTATTTTATTAATATCTTTGCATTTTTATCAAAGTTCACCTATTTTCTTTTGTCTCCTAAATTATGTGCCGTATTTAATACTTTGTTTTAAAGCAAAATATGCTCATTTGTTTTAAAACAAAAGAAAAAGAATCAAACCGAAAAAAGCTGAAGATAAAGAAGCAGAAGATGAAGCTCGCTATTGAACAATCAATTGTTGGGCATTCATCTGCATGTTCTTCATATTCATATCGAGTTTATAAGGAGGAGCAGCAGATTTACAGCCGCACACGAAGCTGCGTGCTGCCCCAGACACTTCAGTTGCTTCATCCTCAAATTGCTTGATATCCAAATTGATTCTTATAATATTTAATAACTTAAAAGATGCATTTTTATGAAATAATCCAGTGATGATAATCTACTATTACTTTATTTTATTTGTATCTTTAGAATCAATTATACATAGATCAAAATAACTATAAATTTGATCTAAAATCATATACAAATTACTCAAGATGCAAAGATCGTCTCTCTCTTTTTGAATTTTATCTCCTCCCTTTCAATTCTCTTATTCCTAGATGAGTTTTTCTAATTAACTATATAAATAATATATAGATTCTCGTAGCATATTTATATTGTATCAAATAGAGATTAATTTAAATTTAATCTATTTAATAATTATATTTGAATTAAATATTTTATGCTAGCATAATTATTAAACAATTAAATAGATCATATCTTTATTATGATTATTTTTGTATTGTAATATATTTTGTAAATAATTTTATACCAAACATAAATAAATATTTTTTAAAATAATAAAAAAAAACTTAAAATTCTTATTTTTAATAGACCCTTATCTAATATTTTATTACATCTTACGGCGAATAATTACCGGCATTTTCTTATTAAATTTACTTGACTCATTGAAAAGTTTTGTTAATTGTACTGCTCTTACTTGTTGTTCTGTCATATCTTACGGTGAACCAACACCATGGTATCATTTCCTGAAAATGCATCCTAAGTTGTAAAATCTCAGAAGGTGCAGTTTGGATTTTAGGCAATAAATGAAAGGCTTCCTCCCTCCGTTTCACTATAAATTTCGTCCATTCTCATCCTCAAGATGCAAACGATATCCCTCTTTGAGTTCTGCATTCTACCTATGAAATCTTAAATTACGTTAGTACTCAAAATATTATCAGATGTTCCACCAGGTTTCATGCTCATTATGAAACCTACAGTGTGGCCTCCGGAGACACGAAACCTCGTTGCTCTCAGGAAATATTTCTATGACAGAATGAACATCCTCAATCGGATTACCGATTTACCAGAATTGTACACCCATTGCAACTGCAAACCGGTATTTATACTCTCTCAATTTTTCTCTTTAATATTATACCGGCAGTGATCTTGAAATTTTCATGTTATAGTGACTATATTAAATGAAATTATATATGTGACTTTTCTTTTCTCTTGATATGTCGAATGGATCGAGAAGACGGAGATGTCAAGCGGCGTCGGCTCTTTGTCAACGAAACTGCAGCTGTCACTAGCGGCAGAGTTTACAAGGAGAAGCCGCAGATTTATTTCTCCACATGAAGCTGCTTGTTGGCCAGAACCTTCAGCCGCTTCATCCTCGTATAGAACCAGCAGAATAAAGCTCAGATTGATAAACGTGCATCGTCCCACTTCTGTGGCTACAAACCTACCAAAATCATATTCAAGCCGGTTTATTTCACAGCCGGACTCTCTTTATATTTTATAGAAATCAAAATTTTGTATGATAACCAAACTAATCTCTCTTGTTAGACAGAAAAATGTCGACATATGTTTGAATACTGTATCACTAGTTCGGTAAATTGATATTTCTTACTTGCAGAAATACTGAAATTATTTGTCTTTTGCATAAACGTGCGTGTAATGATTAAATTTTGTTAAAAGGAATTCAATTTTAAGACATAATTCACTTAAATATATTTTTTTAAAAATATTAATGTTTGGTTTCGGAAATCACCTAAAAGTATATTAACAAAAGTAATGCATAAAATTTTTGGTTGCAATGCTGCAATTAAAAAACTTTTAATATATTTAAATCATACAAATGTTATAAGATATCAATAAATATTAATTTCAATAATAAAAAAAATTAAGGATATGTATGATAAAAAATTTAAGTAATACTCTCATTTTCTTATTTTTGAGATTTCTGCTTAAATGGATAACGGTTGTCAAATACCGAAAATTTGATGGTACATTGATAGTATTTTTGATTATGAATGACAATATTTTAGCCTGGAAATTTAGAATTATTTTATAATTATGTATTATTCTTTTAGTTATGTTGTCTAATGTTATTATTTTTCATTTGTGCATTTGAGCAGCCATAAAATTGATATATCAAATCGTAAGTACGTCCTTAGTCTGTGAATCATCCAACTTTATTATTTTTTTTAACAAATTGGTGTCACAAATTCTAAATCTTTTTTTTATCTCAACCTTAAATAAACTAAATCATTTATACCTAGTTTACTTGTAGATTTTTGTATTTTAATTTAGCAATAATAATATAATACATACTAACTTAGGCATATATTGACACACATCAATTATTAAATTGCTATATTATAATATAAACTATGGTCAATGTTTGAATATGTTACTATATTTTAAAAATTAGAATATACAAAAGTAAATCTTGTGCATTTGAGAGTGAGATAATGAAAATTAAAATATATAGAAGTAAATCTTATAAAAATCAGAATATATAGAAGTAAATCTTGTGCATTTAAGAGTGAGATAATGAAAATCGGAACATATAAAAGTAAATCTTGTACATTTAAGAGTGAGATAATGAAAATCAGAATATTTCATGCCATATGTAGAGGTATAGTAATTGGTCTATGCAGTCGGTTTTGAGCACATACTAATATAAAAATCAATTACTATTAAAATAGTACAAAAATAATATAACAACAAAATTTAATCTTACCTGAGAAACCAAATCATGCTTATATTACCTAATTTAATTTTAATGCAGTAGTAAAAAAAAAGAACAATATAATTTTCTCTTATTAGAGTATTTGACAATATATATATATATATATATAATAAGGAATTGGTTGAGAATCTATAAATAAAGGCCAAAACATAGAGAAGGGGATCTAAATTTTCAATTTATTATGGTTACACTACCAAAAAGTATATAGAATCACTTGAGAAGGAAAATCAATAAAAAATACGTTATAAATTCCGAGAATTCTATGAACATTATTCATGAGTTCACAAATAATCATCGAAGTATTAACACAAAAATTTTGGCTCCCCTAATCCTTGTTCATCATCGAAGTCTTGATCTTTACGGCAATGGAAGTGGAAGATGTTGCCATCTCCGCCTACAAAACTGCACAAGGATAGTTGCGACCTATAGAGAACAAAAAAGGTTTTAGATAAAAGGAAAGAAATGCTGATAGGATACGATATGATATGATAGTACTTACCACAAACAGGTTTGCAAATAGGACAACCGACCACGCAAGTAGTGGGACAGGACGAGGGACATTGCTGCCAAACCAGGTAACATCCTTGATATCGACTAAACTAGGTAACACCCTTAATATCGACTAAACTAGGTAACACCCTTAATATCGACTTGACCGACATCTCACCCCGCGCGCTGACGGATAGGCTGGCGATTCTGCTGCCTTCGCAAACGAAGAGGAAGAGAGACAGAATGTGAGTGTTCTGAAGATGACCAACGCCACTCCTAATGAACTATTAGCCATACTCTAAAACGATAATTACTCTAAAAATTTACTGTGGTTTTGTTGAAAATTATAGTTTGCCTTTTATATATAAAATTACATTTCACTTGATTGTCCTCGTAAGAGTTGTTTGTACTGAACATGAAAGTTATGAGAGCATGCCAAAATTCGGCTTCGGTTATGGATACAGAAACATTCGCTCTACTGGCATTGGATATGTGGTGAGTTTAATGTGTTTGAGAAAGAAATTCAGCCTTATCTGCGAGGTGCATGCCTGCAAGAAAAAGGTTACAATGCAGTGGAATTGACTTTGTCAAGCAACGGTACATGGGTACTACAGTTCAATTCTGGAACCAATTATATTGTACTACAACTGCCTATTCAATGTACGAGAAATTGTACTATTTACATTACACCTTGCTTTGCTTTGATACTGTTGGGACACCCAATTTGAGTTTGGTTCACCAATCAAATTGATCATCTCAATATTCTATGTCTAGTTAGGTTGAGTATTAATGCAAACTTACTTTCCTGAGTTACAATCATAGTTGATTCAGATACACCTGAACTATTTTTCCTTTCTCTATAATAAAATCTATTGTGACCACCATAAATTTGTCAGATTGATTCGGTTGGTCGGCCGATTCATAATTTTAGACTCTCAATAGCTTGTATCACCCGCCCCCACAGGCACATGTGACGTTTGTTTCTCGTATCAAGATTGATGGTAACTTCGGACAAACGGTATAAAAAGATTGTTGTCATTTACTTTTTCACCAGAGTTTTGTTTGATATGTTAATAATCCATTTTTGATATAAATTCTCAGAGATATGTCCCGGCAGGACCAGAAAAGCACATGTGATCTTTGTATTATAATTGGGATATTTTATTAAAACAAAAAAAAGAAAAACTCAAAGCCGTCCCTTGATAAAAGATTAAAGCAAAATATTCTTATTTAAAGAATCATCATTGCAACGAGTCAACAACAAACAAATCATCAATGTGTTAATACGAATAATTTGGCTAAGAACTACATTAGTAAAGATGGCATACTGAGTTGCTCAGTACACCTGATCCCAGAAAAATAAATTACGAAGAGTTGTACCAAAGTGACGCGAAGCAGTTCATATTTATTAAGTGATAGTGGCCACAAGTTCTTAGGAGTTTTGGACATGTGGATCTGTGCTTTAAATTCTCTCAGTGTTCTGGGCATTTTTGACAAGCTTGATGGTTGAAGCAGAAGGGAAGAAAACCGAATGCAGAAGCAGGGGTCGTTAGGAATGATGAGCTGGCATCTTAGCTGTCTAACCACTTTCTGTTTTTGCAGATAAAACTCTGCGTTTTAACCCTTGTTGTAGGATGAATAAAAGGCTGAAAAACTTGTAATTGAAAGACAGTTCTTGAATAAGAAAAAACGCACCAGAAACAGAGTGAATAAGCTCTGGAAATTCATTCATATATGCTTGCTGCGAATTTACAATTTTTCTAGTCTTAAAGAAGCTGCTTCTTGGTGATAATTCTGGCTTGGAATAACTGATCATCTTCAACAACTGGTATCAGAGCAAGGTTCAAGAATCATCAGAAATGGGATCAACTAAGTTCTCCATTGAGAAATTCACAGGTGAAAACGATTTTAATCTGTGGAAACTGAAGATGAGGGCATATCTTGTGCATGAAGGGTTGGAAGAGGCATTACTTGAAGAATCAAGTATGTCACCTGAACTTTCAGAAGACGAGAAGAAAGAGATCTCAAAGAAAGCTCACAGTGCTCTGGTCTTATCACTGGGAGATGGGGTTTTGAGAGAGGTTTCAAAAGAAACCACGGCAATTGGTCTTTGGAGCAAGCTTGAGTCCAGGTATATGAAAAAATCCTTGGCTTATAGATTGTATTTGAAAAAACAATTGTATGCTTTTCGTCTAGAGGAAGGTGGGTCACTTAAAGAACATCTTGATGCATTTAACAAGATTATTTTGGATCTTGAGACCATTGACATAAAATTTGAAGATGAGGATCAGGCTTTGATGTTGTTAACATCTTTGCCTTCAAGTTATGAGCATTTTGTGGAAACTCTCCTTTATGGCAGAGATACAGTCACCATGGATGATGTGAAGTCGGCATTGAGTTCTAAAGAGCTGAGCAAGAAAGCAGATCATAAAGGATTCTGGAGTCTCGGAGGTATTAAATGCGAGAGGCAGGCAAGACAAGAAAGAACTAAAAGGCAAGTTTAATTCAAGATCAAGTTCAAAGGGAAGGAAGCTTAAATGCTTCTTCTGTCATAAAGAAGGTCATTTTCGAAGGAATTGCCCTGAAAGACAAAAGAAGAAAAAAGAAGGACATTCAACAAATCAAGCAGATGCTGCAATGGTAACTGGAGATGATTTCAAAAATGCCTTCTTACTAACAGCCTCAGATGTTGATCATGAAGGTGAGTGGATCTTGGATTCTGGTTGTACATTTCATATGTGTCCTAATAAAATCTTGTTCATTTCGTTGAGTATGTTTAACGGAGGTAAAGTTTTGATGGGAAACAATATGTCATGTAAGATACAAGGAATTGGATCAGTGAGATTTAAACTTCATGATAATAGTCATAAGGTCATAGAGAATGTAAGATATGTACCGGATCTAAAGAGAAATTTGTTGTCTTTGGGAATGTTTGATGAGGCTGGATGTACATTTAAGGCTGAAGGAGGGGTTCTTAAAGTGATTAAGGGTTCTTTAGTCTTGTTAAAGGGAATTAAAAGGAATGGCCTGTATGTTTTAATAGGGAATGCAATAGTTGGTGAAGCAGTAAGTATAAATGGTAGTGAAATGGATTCTGCAATGGTGTGGCACCTAAGACTAGGACATTTGGGTGAAAGAGGCTTGGAGGAATTAAGGAAGCAAGGGTTGCTTGGTTGTAATTCTTTAAGTTCTCTTAAATTCTGTGAGAGCTGTGTTTTAGGCAAGCATCATAGGATTAAATTTCAGATTGGTAATCACAATACTACAGAAAAATTAGACTATCTTCATTCTGATTTGTGGGGACCCTCACAAGTTGCTTCATTGGGAGGTGCTAGGTATTTTTTGTCAATTATTGATGATTATACTAGGAAGGTTTGGATTTTCGTGTTGAAAACCAAAGATCAAGTGCTAGAAAGGTTTATGGAATGGGTGAGACTCATTAAAAATCAAACTGGCAAGAAGATTAAAGTTCTAAGAACAGATAATGGCATGGAGTTTTGTAGCAAATCATTCGATGAGTTCTGTAAAAATGAAGGCATTTTGAGACACAGGACAGTGAGGTATACTCCTCAACAAAATGGTGTTGCAGAGAGACTGAATAGAACAATCATGGAAAGGGTAAGATGCATGCTAATAAGTGCTGGATTATCGAAGTATTTCTGGGCAGAAGCAGTTTCAACGGCTGTGTATCTATTGAACAGATGTCCATGCTCAGCAATAGGATTTAAAACTCCTGAAGAAATGTGGATTGGTCACAAACCTGATCTTAGTCATCTCAGAATTTTTGGATCTACTGCATATGCCTATGTGAATCAAGGTAAATTGGATGCAAGGGCAATAAAAGGTGTGTTCATAGGCTATCCAGAAGGGGTCAAAGGATACAAATTATGGTGCAGTGATGGCAAGTCTAACAGATGTATCATAAGTAGAGATGTTAAGTTTCATGAGATAGAAGACATGAATGATAAGAAGGCTTCTACTGTGAAAATGTCAAGCCTTAAAACATTGACTGATACCACAGATCTTGAGGTGGAGGTTGGTGAAAGGAAACTCAAGCAGTTACACCAAGAAGATGAAGTCTCAGATGCAATCACTGAAGAACATAATATTCATGATTATGAACTGATTAGAGATAGAGCTAAAAGGAACATAAAGCCTCCTGAGAGATATGGCTATGCTGATTTAATTGCATATGCCTTTAATATAGAGAGTCAGTTCATAAGTTCAGAGCCAAAGTCCTATGAAGAAGCCATGAAATCTTCTGAAGCAGCAGAATGGTATTCAGCTATGACAGATGAAATGAAATCACTACTTAAAAACCAAACTTGGGAGCTTGTAGCTAAGCCAACTGGCAAGAAAATTATTGGCTGCAAATGGATATTCAAAAGAAAGGAAGCAGGAAATATTGGTCAAAGACTGAAGTTCAAAGCAAGACTTGTAGCTAAAGGGTTCTCTCAAAGAGAAGGTGTTGATTTCAATGAAGTTTTTGCGCCAGTGGTTAGACATGTATCCATAAGAGTGCTTCTGGTTTTGGTCGCTATTTTTGATTTTGAATTGGAGCAGATGGATGTCAAAACTGCCTTTCTCCATGGAAATTTAGATGAAGAAATATATATGTCACAACCAGAGGGCTTTGAAAAAAAGGACGATGAAGAGAAAGTCTGTCTTCTTAAGAAGTCATTGTATGGATTGAAGCAGTCACCCAGGCAATGGAATTTGAGGTTTGACAATTTTTTGTTAGACCAAGGTTTTAATAGAAGCAAGTATGATGGATGTGTATATTTCAAAGGAGACAATCTGGAAGAAAGACTTTACTTGCTTGTGTATGTAGATGACATTCTGATTGCAGCAAGAAGGAAGAGTGAGATTGACAAGATTAAGAGTCAGTTAAGCTCAGAGTTCGATATGAAAGACATGGGGACTGCAAAGAGAATCTTAGGAATGGATATAATAAGAAACAGATCAGATGGTTTGTTGTTATTATCTCAAGGAGCTTATCTAAAGAAAGTCTTGAGTAAATTCAACATGGAGGATGCAAAAGCAGTGTCAGTTCCATTTGCTGCACATTTTAGCTTATCAGTTGATCAAGTTCCAAAAAATGATGAAGAAAGGAAGGTTATGGTTAAGGTGCCGTATGCTAATGCTGTGGGAAGTATTATGTATGCAATGGTGAGCACTAGACCAGATCTGGCACATGCATTGAGTGTAGTTAGCAGATTCATGTGTAATCCTGGTAAGTCTCATTGGGAAGCAGTAAAATGGATACTAAGGTATATAAAAGGGAGTTTGAACTGCATGTTGGTTTATGAGAAATCACCAGAAAGTACAGGAAAAATCAAGGGATTTGTAGATGCTGACTATGCAGCAGATGTAGATAAAAGAAGATCTTTGACAGGATTCATCTTCACACTATTTGGTTGTGTAGTTAGTTGGAAATCCTCCTTACAACATGTAGTGGCCTTGTCAACAACTGAAGCAGAATACATGGCCTTAACTGAAGCAATTAAAGAAGCAATATGGTTAAGAGGTATGGTTGTTGAACTTGGAGTAAAGCTTGATTCTGTAGAATTGTTTTGTGACAGCATGAGTGCTATAGCATTGGCAAAACATCAATCTCATCATGAGAGAACTAAGCATATTGATGTAAGACTTCATTATATCAGAGATGTGTTGGCAAGTGGTGGTGTCAAAGTGTATAAAGTTCACACCTCTGAGAATCCTGCAGACATGCTGACCAAGGCAGTTACCAGCAAGAAGTTTGAACGTTGTTTGAAGCTGATAAATTTGACGAATGTAGATAACAGAGACTGATAAAGTAGTTTCTGGTTACATTGGATTGAAGCTGAAGTCTTAAACAGAGTTAATATCATGGAGAATTTAAATCAAGGTGGAGATTTGTGGATCTGTGCTTTAAATTCTCTCAGTGTTCTGGGCATTTTTGACAAGCTTGATGGTTGAAGCAGAAGGGAAGAAAACCGAATGCAGAAGCAGAGGTCGTTAGGAATGATGAGCTGGCATCTTAGCTGTCTAACCACTTTCTGTTTCTTGCAGATAAAACTCTGCGTTTTAACCCTTGTTGTAGGATGAATAAAAGGCTGGAAAACTTGTAATTGAAAGACAGTTCTTGAATAAGAAAAAATGCACCAGAAACAGAGTGAATAAGCTCTGGAAATTCATTCATATATGCTTGTTGCGAAGTTACAATTTTTCTAGTCTTAAAGAAGCTGCTTCTTGGTGATAATTCTGGCTTGGAATAACTGATCATCTTCAACAGGACATACCAATTTTAAGAAGTTAGTAAAAAAACAATAACTTAAAATTATTGTTTTAAGAAGGAAAAGAGAAGTTCACAAGGAACCTCTTTATTACAATGCCCACGCAATAGGCCACCAGTACAATTTAATTCGTTCCTCTAATTGTTAGGCCAGAATTTCGCCTGGAGAGATTTTACCACATTTACGTCTAGCTGGAATGCCCTGGCAAGAAAATCGGCATTGATGGGTGGTTTGGATCCGAAGACCGTGTTTGCTATGGTGATAACACCTGGGTTCTGACTGCTTAGAGCAGCAATGGCGACTGCGTTTGTTTTTCCTATGTTGAATTGGAGTGAATCAGACCCACTGGAAACACAAATACGTCTCCCTTGTTCAAGACTTTGGTGATGAGTGTGTTGTTTAGCTGGTTTGATGTGACAAAACCAGCGTACAGCTTTCCTTCCAGGACCGTCAGGATTTCGGTGGCACGGGGGTGAGTGTGGGGTGGGTTTTGGCCGTCAGAATCTTGAATGACAACTGAATTTAGCTAGAATAAGCTCAAATAACAACTTAATTTACACAAATTTACCCATACAATATTGTATTACACGATTGAAGCCGAAACTTCAAGATGCGTGGATAGAAAAAAGAGATTAACATACAATTGAAGAGCTTCAAGAAACTTGTCGTGTTCTTCTTCTGTCCAGCGCTCTCTAGATTTGGTTATGGTGTAGGGTTTTCTGATCTTCTTGCTTCCTCCTCCTCCTCCATCCGTGGCCGTTGATGCAGTTGCAGCTGATGACGTGGTGTCCATCGATTGGGGAGGCGGAGGATGGTGCGTTGATGATGACGAATTGGAGTTCATAATTAACAGTTTACCGTCAAAACCATAAGCTTCCAGAGAAAAATCGAAACTGCAAGATTTTTGGAGACGAGTATGGCGACAACAACAGAGGTAGGTACTGCAATGGCTGGTCGAGTATTGATCAGATTTCTCTGTTTATGATGTGGGTCCTTTTTAGTTTCGGCAGCGAGTAAAAACTTCACTCGCTACGAAGAAAGAAACAGTTTGTGAACAGAGCTGTTTTCAGGAAATATTGACCACGTTGCGATTCCAGTGATCAGATTGTCAGAGTGATTGCTGTGTCTGTGTATGTGTGCAAATGCTAAATTGAAGGGAAACTATTTCTATGTCAGATTGGGTGGAACAGGCAATTTCGAGATGGTGCGAAGTTGGACTGTTGTGGCTAGAACATCGTTTATCTTCTTCATGTACTCTCATTCTTCCCTCAACGAGAAAAAAAAATTATTGCAAACGACTTACTATTCATATAAGCTTTCTCTCCTTTGTTTTATGCCAGATTCTTTTGGGCTTACGATCTCTGTCAATAGGAGTGATAATTTTGTTTCTATTTATACTGGATTCGTATGAATACTCCTAATATTTGGCTTTATGGTATGCATCGGGCAATAAACTGTACGAAATGTCATGAAGGTATTATGCATCTACCTAAGTTTTGTTGAACTTTTATGCGACGCTTTCCTTTTATTTGAATTTCCAATGTATGCCACATGCTTAGAGAAGCTCTAACAATTTAGTGATGGTTCCGGAACCTAAAGAAAACATTTGCAAGATGATGCTGTTCTATTATATGATCATTGTAGCACGAGAAGATTCCTATATATATATATATATATATATATATATATGTCTAATGTGGTGGCGGCATGCTGGTTGCAAAGACTTTGTTTTTCATACCCCATGCTGACCTGAAGGGCTAGCCAAGAGAATGAAATCTTCCCTGCTTTGTACACTTTGGATGAACTACAATTTGGCTTTGACAGAAATGAGAAATTACAAACTTTCTGCAATTAGGATGCCCTTTGTTGAGACCTGTGACTGGTTTAATTAATGTGTAATCTTGTCCTGAACTTGCATAACAAGATTGGGCACTCTCAGGTCTCTATGTTTTTAATTGTTTTTTATACAATTTTGATCTCACATGTGTATTTTTAATAAATAGCAACCATAATTCAGCCACTTTATGTGTTTCCCACAAGAACACATCCCATCGTTTTTCATGCTGATGCTTCATGGGATAAATTCTCAACAGTCCGGGATAAGGAATGGTCAAAATTCAGGAAGCAAGGGAAAACAAATCCCTCTTTTCACAGTTTAACCCAGACAAGTATGTGGGCTGGAATCCTAGGCGTTCAAACTATCCACTGTCTGAAGTGGTCGATCCCATCAAGAGGACTGAAAGCTCGTACCTGATGTTATGGACCAGCCCAAGGTTTACACTCGCGGGGGCCATCGTAATAGTCACATTTCCTGATAGACCACATCGCAAACGAAGACCCAATTATCGATATTGTAGCAGTTAGTTATGATATGTTCGCACATGATGACTGTTAGTGGACAAGTAGAATTTGTCAAGAAGTCTTTCACTTTTAGTTAGTGGGTTTTTTTTGTCATTTTTAGGTTTTAAGATAACTATAAATAAGGATAGATGTGTGAGTTTAGGGTAGGAGAGAAATTCATTTGTTATGGTACGCAGTTTGTTCTCGCTCTGAGTAGAACACGAATAATTTTAGCTCGTTTATTTTTTTCATTCATTTGTTTATTTTTCCATTCTTATCTTGAATTCTTTGCAAAAGATTGGGACCTATCATTTGGTATCAGTCAGGTTAAACCACAAAACACTATGACCAACAAAAAAAGGATTGAGCAATTGGAAGTAGAAATCGCAGCAATACAAACAGGATTTCGAGAATTAGAAAATCGAGTAGGTACGAGTTTAAATGAAATCTTGATGGCTATCAACAACCTCTAAACTCATCCACCAAAGAGCTCACTTTCACCACGAAGAGAAGAACGAAGATTGGTTGATGCAAACCCTATCTGTCGACCAAGAAAATTGGATTTTCCGCGATTTATTGGCGATGATCCCATGGTATGGCTTGATCCAGCAGAGCAGTATTTTGACAGCCAAGAAGCTTCAGAGCACCAACGTGTTGCCATAGCATCTTATTATCTCGATAATGAAGCAAACCATTGGTGGCAATGGCTTCAACGGCTTTACCAAGATGAAAGGCAGTTGATTACATGGAAAGTATTTGAGAAAGAGCTCTTAGCTCGCTTTGGATCTAATGAGTACGTTAATTTTGATGAAAGACTGTCTCGTTTGCAACAAAGGAATTCTGTGAGGGAATATCAACATGAATTTGAGAAATTGGCCAACAGAGTTCAGGGATGGCCACAGAAGGCTTTGATAGGAACTTTTATTGGAGGACTCAAGGAAGAAATGCCATATGGATAGCATTTGAATAAGGTGCTATATTTTAAAAACTAGAAATATATGAAAGTAAATCTAGTGTTTTTAAGACTGAGATAATGAAAATCAAAACATTTCATACTATATGTAGAGGTATAGTAATTGGTTTATATAGTCGATTTTGTACACATAGTAATATAAAACCAACTACTACTAAAATAAGATAACAATAAACATTTAATCTTAATTAATAAGTGAATCATTCATAAGCAATCGTATTATGTTTTTCAATATAATTTTAATATCATAGACAAAAAAAGATAATAATTCTCTCCTAATCTTTAATTCTCTTTATTTTTAAGAATTTGGTGACATATAAGTACAAAACATAATGAAGGGAATAATATATAATTTTGTTTTATTAAATTTTTTCAAATAAAACTAAAGTTTTAAAAAATACTATCATATATATATATATATATATATCAAAAATATATATATAATTTATTTTATATATATATATAAAATAAAATAAATTCTTCCTTCAGATAACTTCAGGTAACTTTTGATCTTGTTGCTCCGACCCTTAACGATTGGGGGAAGCAGTTATACCAACCTGCAGGCAGACGGCGGATCACCCCCGTCACGATCACCGCTGCGGCAACCTTGCCTGATTGTAGAATAGATAACATAATTGTAGAATAGATAGCGACTGAAGCCGCCACTTGTCTAAGTTATCCTTAAACCATGAGAGACTGTTTGATGCCTAACTAGTGAGGCAGGTGTCACAGTTTCTGTGTTATCATCTCTCTCTATCCACTTTAAAATTTACAAATATCAGTGAGAATAAGAAGAAGAGGAAAAAAGAATGGGAAGAATCTTTGTGGTTGACCTGGATGGACGGTCTTACAGATGCAAGTTCTGTAGAACCCACTTAGCCGCTCTGAAGATCTTGTTTCCCAGGGTACTTAAAAGTAATTATTATTATCACTATAATTATTTTGTCATTGTAGTTGTTAGAAAGTGTGGAAATCAATTAATGAACTTATTACCAAGTTGCACGTCTTTAGATTGGACGTGAAAAGTAGCTACCTTGTTTCAAGTGATTTTCGCTGGTGATCTTGAGAATATTGTGAGATCACAAGTGTCTGTGTTGTTTGGAAGAAGATAGGCAATGCAAACCTACTTTCCTTAGTTACAATCATAGGTGATTCAGATACACCTGAACCATCTTCCCATTTTCTTTTTCTTGTAATAAAATCTATTGTGACCACCATAAATTTGTCAGATTGATTCGGTTAGTCGGCCGAAGCATAATTTTAGACTCTCAACAGCTTGTATCACCCGCCCCCACAGGCACATTCTCGTATCAAGATTGACGGTAACTTCGGACAAACGGTGCAAAAAGATTGTTGTCATTTAATTTTTCACCAGAGTTTTGTTTGATTTTAAACCGAAAATATTTTCAGTAGCCAAAATCAACCAAGAGGCAGGGACCGCGTACCAGAACCGAAGAAAATTTTACTTGTCGTTAACTTGAGAACCAGCGCTGTGCCGATATGTTAATAATCCATTTTTGATATACATTGTCAGGGATATCGTTTCATCAGATCAACAACTAACATATCATTAAAGTCTTAATATAAATAATTTTGCCAAGAACGACATTAGTAAAGGAACTAGGATCCGAGTTGCTTAAAACACATGACCCCACAAAAACCAATTACGAAGACCTGTACCAAAATGACAAGAGGTAGTTCATATTTATTAAGCCATAGTGATGTCAGGTTCTAAGGAATTTCGGACATTCCAATATCAAGAAGTTACCGAAGAAATTATAAGTAGCTGTAATCCAATATTAAGAACTAAAGGGAGGTTCTCAAGGAACCTCTTTATTACATGGGGACACGGTAATGCCAATAACCGAGAAGAATAATAAAGCCCATGGAATAGGCCATTGGTACAATTTAATTCGTTCCTCTAATTGTTAGGCCAGAATTTTGCTTGAAGAGATTTCACCGCGTTTACGTCTAGCTGGAATGCCCCTGGCGAGGAAATCAGGACTGATGGGTCGTTTGGATCCGAAGACCGTGTTTGCTATGGTGATGACACCTGGGTTCTGGCCGCTTAGAGCTGCAATGGCTACTGCGTTTGTTTTTCCTATGTTGAATTGGAAGTGAATCAGACCAACTGGAAACACAAATACGTCTCCCTTGTTCAAGACTTTGGCGATGAGTGTGTTGTTTAGCTGGTTTGATGTGACAAAACCAACGTACAGTTTTCCTTCCAGCACCGTCAGGATTTCGGTGGCACGGGGGTGAGTGTGGGGTGGGTTTTGGCCGTAAGGTGCATAGTCAATACGGACAGCAGATATGCCGAGAGTGTTAAGACCAGGGATTTGCTCAACGTTCACAGGAGTGACATTTGAACCAACTGGATTGACTATGTTTCCAGGCTTGTTGAGACCTGTATAGAAGAAATCTTCTGGTTTGGCAAGCTTGGGATCCTTGCAGAACTTCCCATTCACAAACACTGCATAAAAACACATATAAAAATGTAGTAACATATAACCGTACTTTATTTATCAGCAGGGATAATAATATTGATATTCAATAACTATTAGAAACTTTCAGGAAACATACCACCGCTCTTGAGGTCGTCAGTGGCCACACAGATATCCTGAAGAGGGCTAGGGTCAGAAGCAGATGCCAATGAAGAAGCCAAAGCCAAGACAGCAAAACCTAAAAGAAAATGAAGCCCTTTCATTTTGATTATTAGTTTGTGTCTCGCTCTTTCAACTGCGTAATGTTGCGTTGTTGAAGGTTGAGAAATGTTACATGGGAACTAGACTATTTATAGATGGAAGTCCTTGAACTATTCCGTGCAATCCACCATTAGTCCTCGAAGCAGGTGAAGATTTACCAAGTCTTGATGGGTTGTTTATGTTTTTTTTATTTCAAAGAAGATTGATTCAAAGATTGCACACGTTCAGACATACTAACTGATAATTAATTAATCTGACCAAGTGATTAGTGACATATTTTTTAACTCGTAACGGGTCGTTTCCTGAAATCTTCAATGGGTTTATATGGTAAACCAAATACTCGGCAACAAGTGAGAACCTAATCCAAATATTTCACTTTTGCAAATCCTGTAGATTGTTCTTTTCACCCACTGCTTAGAAGCATAATTTGGCTCTAATTGCTGGATAAACTCCTAGTGAGTTAAGATTGTTGACTTTGAATGCACAGTATGTCACCCGACCACTTGTTGGCTAAGAAGAATAATACATATTCCAATTCACTTGTTGGCTAAGAAGCCTGTAATTCCCATGTTTATCTGCTTTTTCATTATTTTCAGTCCTAATTTTTGAGATCTAAGCCTACTTTCTTCTCCTTTTTCCTGGCACAGCTCAACGGAGACTGCTTCTATAAAATGGGGCATGATTGGGAAGAATCTGTTTGATGATTGGTGAATTTGTTTCTGGCATTAATTAATTGAAGAATGAATGCTGCTAATAGCACGGCCGGCACTCGTGTGAATCGGGGCAGAACATTTAAAAAGTTAATTAAATTAAATAATTTTAAAAAAAAAGGAAAACGCTCTTCAATTATTGATCTCACCTTATTTTATACTTTGGTCGTACGTAATGTTTTCTATTCTCATTTTATTTTTTAAAATCTTTTACATAAATGATCAACAAACTAATTCTAAAATCTTTAAACAAAATTACCCTTTTGTATAAATAAATTTTTTAAACAAGCTATCATGTAACTCTTAATTCATACGGCTATCATGTAACAAGCTTAAACCAAATTGCCTCCCCCCCCTCCTCGCCGGAGTTCTTGTGCCGACAATCATTAAACATGAAAATTAAGATACGGTTGGATCAGCTTCTGAAGATGTCTACTTTTTTCTTGTCATGAAATTTTTGTTTTCATATTCAATTATGGGGCTTCAAAAACTTGATTTAATGCAAAGGGTAATCGATATCATTAGGAATAGGAATAAATGAAGAACAAATGATTGAATGAGTGGTTTTTTTTTCTGAATTAAAGTACATTCTAATACATTTTGTAAATAATTTTATACCAAACATAAATAAATATTTGGTATAAATCAGAATATATAGAAGTAAATCTTATGCATTTAAGAGTAAAATAATGAAAATCAGAACATATAAACGTAAATCTTGTACATTTAAGAGTGACCTAAAGAAAATCAGAACATTCCATGCCATAAGTAGAGGTTTTGGGCACATAGTAATATAGATTTAGTTAGCAGCATATATATATATATATATATATAAAACAAAGAAGTGAACACGAAACCTCGTTGTTCTCAGGAAATATTTCGATGACAGAATGAACATCCTCAATCGGATTACCGATTTACCAGAATTGTACACCCATTGGAACTGCAAACGGGTATTTATACTCTCTGAATTTTTCTCTTTAATATTATACCGGCAGTTTCTTGAAATTTTCATGTTATAGTGACTATATTAAATGAAATTATATATGTGACTTTTCTTTTCTCTTGATATGTCGAATGGATCGAGAAGACGGAGATGTCAAGCGGTGTCGGCTCTTTGTCAACGAAACTGCAGCTGTCACTAGCGGCAGAGTTTACAAGGAGAAGCCGCAGATTTATTTCTCCACATGAAGCTGCTTGTTGGCCAGAACCTTCAGCCGCTTAATCCACATACAAAACCAGCAGAAGAAAGCTCAGATTGATAAACGTGCATCGTCCCACTTTGCGGCTACAAACCCACCAAAATCATATTCAAGCCGGTTTATTTCACAGCCGGACTATCTTTATATTTTATAGAAATCAAAATACTGTATGATAACCAAACTAATCTCTCTTGTTAGACAGAAAAATGTCGACATATGTTTGAATACTGTATCACTAGATCGGTAAATTAATTGATATTTCTTACTTGCAGAAATATTGAAATTATTTGTCTTTTGCATAAATATGCCCGTAATGATTAAATTTTGTTAAAAAGAATTCGATTTTAAGACATAATTCACTTAAATATTTTTCTAAAAAATATTTGTGTTTGGTTTCCGAAATCACCTAAAAATATATTAACAAAAGTAATACATAAATTTTTGGTTGCGATGCCGCAATTAAAAGGGTTTTAATATATTTAAATCATACAAATGTTATAAGATATCAATAAATATTAATTTCAATAATAAAAAAATTGAGGATATGTATGATAAAAATTTTAAGTAATACTCAATTACTTATTTTTGAGATTTCTGCTTAAATGGATAACAGTTTTCAAATACTGAAAATTTGGTGGTACATTGATAGTATTTGGCCTTAGTTTTCATTACGACTGACAATTATTTAGCCTAGAAATTTAGAATTATTTTATAATTATGTATTATTCCTTTAGTTATTTTGTTTAATGCTATTATTTTTCATTTGTGCATTTGAACACCCATAAAATTGATATTGCAGATGGTAAGTACGTCCTGAATCATTGAACTTGATGATTTTTTTTAATAAATTGGTGTCGCAAATTCTAGATCTTTTTGTTATCTCAATCTTAAATGTACTAAATTCACTTCCATTTATGCCTAGTTTACTTCTACATTTTTATGTTTTAATTTAGTAATAATAATATAATATATACTAATTTAGGCACATATTGACATACATCAATTATTAAATTGCTATATTAGAATATAAATTATGGTCAATATTTGAATATGTTACTATATTTTAAAAATTAGAACATAAAGAAGTAAATCTTGTGCGTTTGAGAGTGAGATAATGAAAATTAAAATATATAGTAATAAATCTTATAAAAATCAGAATATATAGAAGTAAATCTTGTGCATTTAAGAGGGAGATAATGAAAATCGGAACATATAGAAGTAAATCTTATAAAAATCAACATATATAGAAGTAAATCTTGTGCATTTAAAAGTGAGATAATGAAAATCGGAACATTCTATGCCATATGTAGAGGTATAGTAATTGATCTATGCAGTAGATTTTGGGCACATAATAATATAAAAATCAATTACTATTAAAATGGTACAAAAATAATATAACAACAAAATTTAATCTTACCTAAGAAGTCAAATCATGCTTAAACGAACGAATTATATTACCTAATTTAATTTTAATGTAGTCGTAAAAAGAGGGAACAATATAATTTTGTCTTATTTAAGTATTTGAGATAAAGTGAACTTATCTCAATAAAAAATGTTTTAAACAATATATATATAATAAAAAATGACATCAATTTGTATCTAATTTATACTATATTCAAGTCAAAAATAATAAAAATTATATGTTTCATATTGATAAAAAAAAATTGCGAAAACTTATATAGATTTTCAATAACAAGGAAAAATATAAAACTTATATGTTAAATAATTCAAAAAGAGGGGAACAAATGTGAGGTCTTACTTCTAAAATAAGGAATTGGTTGAGAATCTATAAATAAAGGCCAAAACATGGGGAAGGGGATCTAAATTTTCAATTTATTATGGTTACACTATCAAAAAGTATATAGAATCACTTGAGAAGGAAAATCAATAAAAAATACATTATAAATTCCAAGAATTCTATGTACATTATTCATGAGTTCACAAATAATCATCGAAGTATTAACACAAAAATTTTGGCTCCCTAATCCTTGTTCATCTTGTGAGGGTTATTGATGGATTTTGGCTTCCCTAAAGTATTAAGAATGTTGATTGTAGAAGCTAATCAGTCCAATTTGTAAAGCCTCACAAAAGTGACACAAATATTTTTAGATTGAAACTCCACTCACATCTAATCGGAGAACTAAAGAAAATATATGCTAATTATTTAATAAATATGAATATAGCTTCAATCATGCTAATTATAGAATGAGTGTCTCTCTATATTTGACATGCAGTGGACCAGTTAGTGGTTGACATTATTGTTCCTTGTTAACTATTACTGCCCTTTATAGTGACATAATAATTACCAACTTAAATGACTGCACCAAAATCAAGTATGGGAAAATATGTGTGTTCACACTTTCAAAGATGAAAATCAAGGATTAACAAAATTTTTACTTAATTGTTTTTTGGTTCTCAAATGTTTATAAGAAATGATGCTTAAGTAATTTTTTTTAATTCTAAAACTTTTTCTTAAATGATTAATAGTTGTTAAATGCCTGTAATTATTAAGTTTTAGTAGTTTTCATTTTTTTTTATTTTGAAATTTTATTCAGTATCAAATCTGAATAATAGTATTTTTACATGAAGTTCTATTGCTTCTTTTAGACCATTGCCTCCTAATCGTATCCTGAAAATGCATCCTAAGTTGTAAAATCTCACAAGATGCAATCTGAGTATAAATCAATAAATGGCATTCATCTTCTATGTCACTATAAATTTCGTCCAATTTTACTCTCAAATGCAAACCATATCCCTCTTTGGATCCTTTATTCTCCCTCTACATTTTCACATATTTTGAATGATTCCCATATGTTTCAACAAGTTTCATATTTGATTACGAAATGTAAGTGTCCAAATGTAATGGGCTAAGTTAGAATCTAATTTAAAACCAAAACTATGAGAAAATGTAAAGGAAAATGTAGAATTCAAAGAGAGAGATATGCTCTTTGCATCTGGTGTAACTGTATATGATGTTAGACTAAATTTACAATGAGATGAAAGGCTAATTCCATTTATTGCTTGACGTCCAAATTGATTCTTATCAAATTTAATAACTTAGAAGATTATTTTTACCAAATAATTCAGTGGTGATGGTCCACCATGCGGTCCACCATAATGATAAGAATCTTTTTAAGAAAAAGATAAATAGTATTTATGTTCTCGATAATTTTTATTTTTTTTTA
Organism: Xylocarpus granatum; assembly: GCA_019650275.1. NCBI lineage: Eukaryota > Viridiplantae > Streptophyta > Magnoliopsida > Sapindales > Meliaceae > Xylocarpus > Xylocarpus granatum. The sequence goes on from BNST01000692.1 coordinate 40,495, forward strand.
TTTTAACAGTAGTGACAATTAAAATAAAATATTGGAGCAAATTAAAGATAAAAATCACTGTTTTTGTTAGCCTATTAAGCCATCGAATCTTTATTTTATTTTCTAACATTTAAAGTATTTTCATTTTATTGAATTATTTATCGGCATATAATTTATCCGATTTTTAAATAGACTAACCATAAAAGAATAATTATAATAAGTGGAAGAAAGTTCAATTTTTTAATAAAATTGTTATTTGCACAATAAAATTCAATTTACTAAAACAATAATGGTTCACGAGACAGTAAATTTGTTGCAACAACAACTATAAAATGAACATACAAAAATTGTTGTGATGATATATGATCAACCATCAAGTTAATAAAATTTAAAATATTTATTCCAAAATTGTTAATCATGTTTACGGATATACATATTTATTATTGATGCCATGGATGATTGTATTCTTAAATTTATTCAAAAGAAATTATACAATAACAACGATTTAAAATATTAAATATTAATACTAATTACTTATTTCATCGATTGAAATGATAAGATATTCAACTTTTTATTACTTGCTTATATTATTTAGTTTATCTTTATAGTTAATTACCTAACATTTTCATTTCTTAATTTGATTTTTTGCAATGATTTTAGCAATTCCTTATATATAGTTTATTTTAATCCAACATTTTTCTCGAAACAAGATGCCAAGCAATCTGTGGTAAAGATATTAGAAGATAAAAATTTGCCAGCTCCTCCTAACACAGGCATTGTTGCTCCAATCCTTGCCTTGCTCACATAATTTTTCCTGTAAGTCTGCCCAAGAACTCCATCGACCACATCACTAAGATTATAGAACTTAAATCCAAGCTCCAAATGGGCAAAGCAATTTTCATCCGTTATATTGTATCCGTGAACTGTTGATTCTTCTTTCATGATTGGTACACCATTGCAGAAATCCTACAAGTTCCTGGAACTTCAGCCATGACAGTATTGGTGTCTCGGGTTCCAGTAACGGAAACAAGCGTACCAATTTGATACTGCCGCACGTATACTTCGTGGGTGGGGAGAGAGATAGGGTTGTTGTCAAAGGACAAGTCAATGTGATCCACGTTGTCATCCCATTTTGCTGTTGTTCTTGCAGCAATAAGAAGTTTGTGGTTGTTGAATATGATTGCAAATAGATTGAACCAAGCAAAATCTCTAGTCATAGCAGGTTTCTTTTACCAATGAAGTGGAGCATTGATGTGGAGATTGGCGTCCGAAACTAAGCAAAAGTCTTGATCTTTACGGCAATGGAAATGGAAGATGTTGCCATCTCCACCTACAAAACTGCACCAGAATAGTTGCGACCTATAGAGAACAAAAAAGGTTGATAAAATATTTTAGACAAAAGGAAAGAAATGCTGATAGGATACGATATGATAGTAATCAATACATTTGGGATGGAATTTTCACTGCAGGGGAGTGATGGGGAAACATAATAGCGGCTCCGGAAGAACGGATGTTACAAAGCGGCGGCAGCAGTTGGCCTCTTGCTTGGATTCCAAGAACAAAGCCATAAAATCAAGTTAATAGCATCTTTACTGGCCGAAGGTATCGACTCAAAGAGATTGACACCAGGTCTCTGTGGAAAATCCCATTTGTGTTTCTGAGCCAAACGTATTCCATCAATCCAAGAATACACAGTTGGACTTCCGAATTACATTGCATATTTTTGCTACTTGATCTACCGAAGATTTACCAGGAAAGATAGGACGGAGAATCATAAACTCAGCCATGATAGCACCCACCGCCCACAGATCAACTTTAGGCCCGTAAATTTGTGCATGAAGAAGAACTTCTGGAGCTCGATAGCAACGTGTGGTGACATAAGTAGTATATGGTGGGGCAGAATCAGTTTCTCTTGCCATACCAAGATCACCTATTTTAATCACATCCTTTGAAACAAGCGAGTTTTCAGGCTTTAGGTCACGATGAAAATATCCCCTCTCATGCATGTGATAGAGACCTTGGAGAATCTGGAAACACCAATTTCTGATTTCGTTTTCCGAAAAAACTTTCCCACTTTGCCTCCTCAACTGGATAAGCTGAAGAAGATTGCATTCCACGTATTCAAAAACGAAGAATTCGTTGTCGTGTTCCTTGACCAAATTCTTGAGTTTGACGACGTTTGGATGACCCATTCGACGCAATGCTTGCACTTCCTTCAAATTATTAGACTTTGTTGAGTTTCGTAATGAGTTTACCAAAAAACTCTTACAGTGTTTAACTCTGAAGAAGACATCCTGGTAAACGTTGTTGAGGTCAGTTTGCTAATTAAATTGATGAAATAAAAGTCATTTTTCAGTAGATTACGTAAATAGAAGAATATTGAAACAGAATTTATGACTTGCGTTTGTATGTTCTTTTCTCTTACAAATTCTCGAATGGTAAAAGTTAATTAAGTATAGTTGTTAAAAAAAAACAATAATAATAATAACCAGAAACACTACGATAAAGTAAAAATCTATACACATGTTCTCTTGTTATTTTGTGCCGCAACTACTACATTTTTTTGTTCTTTCAAATCTCTCTTTGAAGGTGAGAGGAAACAAGGTTTTGACCTATTTAAACGTGAATATTGTACATGTTTTCTTTGTGAAAACATTAACGGGACGATATTCCAATTAGAATAAATCAACTCTGATCAATTGGTAAAGGAGCAGTTGTGTTTACACTGTGGCAGGGCATCCATGCATGTGTCTTCCTGCTGCGATCTTTTCGCCTTCAAATTTGACTATGATTTCCGGAAAACAAATAAATCTTTTACTTATCATTGGAGACTAAATCATTGGAGGATTCACCGAGATTCTATTTATCTTATAACGTCATAGACTATTTGACTGAGTTATATACTCGGTGCGTTTACTAATTATTACTTTATGGTCATTAGCTGACAGAAGCTGATTAATTGGAGATAACTAGTTCAACTCTTGGTAAAATATATTTTCAATACTTTCAAGGAACAGATTTTTTAAATTTGAGTTAGTTAAATTGTCCTTTCAATATTATGTTCTGTCATCCTGGTGTAGACCAGATTGTAAGGTTGTTTAATCTTGTTGAGAAGTATGCCTAGCTTGCCATTATCTCAGCTCCTCAGCTACTGCCAGGCTTGATACCGCAAAAGGCAAAAACAGAAGACCTGTTGTATTGGCTGCTGCGTTATGCAGCAGTATGCAACCCAGCAGCTCACTCCCCTGACCTCTGTTCAGTAAGTTGTTATAGTAGTATACATTGTGAGGACAACCCCCGTCAATGAGCTCGATAGGTCGTTGGTTCTTTCCTTTCCTACGGTTTCCGGCCTCAGCTATACACATGCATGATTGTCGGTAACTCAAGTGTGCTGAAATCTATACAAACTGTGAGTAATTAATCATGGGCTGCTTGGCTTTAGAGCCCAAACTTAAGAGCCTTGCCCGATAGGATTATAGGCAACTGTGTTATATAATCCGTTGAATTTGAACAGATACATCCAAGTCCAAATATTTCTTCTTGCCTGGTTCTGTGTCATCTTTATTAGGGACTGTTAATCAGTCTTTAGAATTTCTTTCTTTCACTGTATTTCTGCCGCTATTGCCTTTTCCAAGTAATAGGTGGTTTAATTTCTGTGGCATTAAAGTGGTGAAGAAAATTTTTGAGAAGGGTTTTGAGTTGTGCTCTTCTAACATCGATTAGTTTGGTGTGTCTGACATTCAGTAGAGTGCTTTTTCAAGTCTCCTACCTCTACAACAATTTCCTCTACCTCTTCTTTGAATCAAATCCTTTAACATTGTGGAAATTCAATAACTTCAAAATGAAAATACTGACAAACCTGTTGGGGAATAACCAAGCATATAAATTCAAACTTGTAATTTGAAAATTGTAGACTAAGTCTTAGAGTAACAACTTAGTCAAGGTGGAGAGTTAAGAATGCATAAACTCCCATCACTATTGTGTTAGTTAAATTGGCCCTAAAATCATTTTAAATTTGCTACTGGACTTAAAAACTCAAGTTAACAAATACTCATTATTTGAAAATTTTGAATTTAAAATCATTCGGGTTTCACTTGCTTTACAGCTCCTCCTAAAATTGTAGCACAATTTTATGAGAGAAAGTTGGAAGACTTTTTATCACTTTCTTGATTACCAAACAAAATCTCAATCAATTTTAGCTTTTGTTTGGTGCGTTGATGTTTCAAAAATGAAAATTTTATTGAAAGTTGCTTTAATTAGAAAAATTTGTCGCTAATAAACAAGCTTATAAACTCTAAATTGAAAGTTTCCAACTCCTACTTGCGGTACAGACAATTGAAGTAATTAATAAACAAATAAAAGTCTACAATTCAACATTAATATAAATAAGAACAGTCATCAAATAAATTAATTTAATAAGCTGCTTGAAATTGAAAGATTGGAAAATTATAGAAATTGGAATCCCTACATCAAATATTCCATTCTCACCCGGGTTATGGTCTCCTCCAGATTGAACTAATCTTAATTAGCTGTCGTAATCCTAGCAGTTAACCATTTTTAATGTAATAATAATTATTATAATGTTAAATTAACTTCTGGGTTGTTGCCATGTTCGAATCCCGGCAATTAAATAAAGTTTTGTCAGGTTATAAATAAAGATAGGCATGTAAGATTGCCGGGCAACTCTTCTTTTCTCTTGAAGGAGAATTAATTATTGTGAGAAAAAATGTCTAGTCTTCGTTATCTTCTTGCATCTGCCCTTGTTTTTGCGTTTTTGCTTGAGGGTTCATTTTCCCAAGCTCTACTCACTTCAGATTTTTACAACTCCACATGCCCGAATGCATCGAGCATTATTCTTGGTGTTCTTCAGCAAGCATTCCAGTCTGATGTTAGAATTGGTGTCAGCCTCATCAGGCTTCATTTCCATGACTGTTTTGTAAATGTAACGGCCATTATTCTTGATTTTCTTCTGCTTTACTTTAGTTGCTTGTGCTCTACTTCTTTCATGCGCAAAGAACTCAAAGAACCAAATCATTCTCTTTAATTTTTGCAATAATTTTTATGCTACGCCTACATTCTTCTCTAACCACAAATTTTTTCTACGTAGTTAGACGAACATTATATATGTTCTCTAAAATACCGGAAAATATACCACCTTTGCATGCATTCAGTATCTGAAATGTTGTCAAATATTCCATCAACTTTCATATTCATTATGAAACATAAGTGCGGCCTCCTGAGATCCAAAAACCCATTGCTCTCGCTACATATTCCAAGGATAGAAGCAAAATCAAGCTATTTGAGTCTCACCGCTAGAATCGGTATATCGATTTACCAGATTTTTGCACCCACCAAAGCTACAAACCGGTATCGGATTTCTCTAATCTCAGTCTAATTGTCTATGTGATTTTGCAACTTTTGCGTTAGGATAGCTGTGTTCAACTAACTTTTCTGTTATGCTTCACAGGAGAAATAAAATATAATTGGTGGGAAGGTGGAAATGTACCGACAGAAGCCTGTAATTCCCATGTTTCATCTGCTTTTTCAGTACTAATTTTTGAGAGTCTCTAGCTCGAGTTCTATTTTTGAGATCTAAGCCTACTTTCTTCTCCTTTTTTCTGGCACAGCTCAACAGAGACTGCTTCTGGGTGCAGTTCTTACTTCCGATAACTACTTGATTACCGGCAAGCAATGAAGGAGAATGACATACGGAGCCGGGATGGCAACTTTTGATCTTGTTGCTCCGACCCTTGGACGATTGGGGGAAGCAGTTATACTAACGTGCACGCATAGGGTGGATAACCCCCGCCACGGTCACCGCTGCGGCAACCTTGCCTCATTTTTTTTCTCCCGTGCAGAAAGTCAAACGAGCAGCAAAATCGGATAGCAAATAATTAATCCTTTCCGATTATCATAATCATATTCAAACCGGTTCGATTGTGAATATGATTGAATTGGATTAAATGATTTGTTTGTGAACACCTTCATTTACTATCTTCCATGTGCAGCTTCGATATTGCAAATGCATAGTATGTTTGTTGGCTAAGAAGAATAATGTCTATTCCAATTTTATATATGCAAATACTATAAATTGGTTAACATATCGTTAACCTTGAGAACCGGCGCTGTGCTGATATGTTAATAATCCATTTTTGATGTACATTGTCAGGGATATCGTTTCATGAGATAAACAACTAAAATATCATGAAAGTCTTAATATAAATAATTTTGCTAAGAACTACATTAGTAAAGGAACTAGGATCCGAGTTGCTTAAAACACATGACCCCAAAAAAATCAATTACGAAGAGCTGTACCAAAATGACAAGAGGTAGTTCATATTTATTAAGCCATAGTGATGTCAAGTTCTTAGGAATTTCGGACATTCCAATATTAAGAAGTTACTGAAAAAAAAATATGAAATTATAAATCGCTGTAATCCAATATTAAGAACTTAAGGGAGGTTCGCAAGGAACCTCTTTATTACATGGGGACACGGTGATGCCAATAATCGAGAAGAATAATAAAGCCCTATGGAATAGGCCATCGGTACAATTTAATTCGTTCCTCTAATTGTTAGGCCAGAATTTTGCTTGAAGAGATTTTACCACGTTTACGTCTAGCTGGAATGCCCTGGCAAGGAAATCAGGACTGATGGGTGCGTTTGGATCCGAAGACCGTGTTTGCTGTGGTGATGACACCTGGGTTCTGGCTGCTTAGAGCTGCAATGGCGACTGCGTTTGTTTTTCCTATGTTGAATTGGAAGTGAATCAGACCCACTGGAAACACAAATACGTCTCCCTTGTTCAAGACTTTGGCGATGAGTGTGTTGTTTAGCTGGTTTGATGTGACAAAACCAACGTACAGTTTTCCTTCCAGCACCGTCAGGATTTCGGTGGCACGGGGGTGAGTGTGAGGGTGGGTTTTGGCCGTAAGGTGCATAGTCAATACGGACGGCAGATATGCCGAGAGTGTTAAGACCAGGGATTTGCTCAACGTTCACAGTAGTGACATTTGAACCAACTGGATTGACTGTGTTTCCAGGCTTGTCGAGACCTGCATAGAAGAAATCTTCTGGCTTGGCAAGCTTGGGATCCTTGCAGAACTTCCCATTCACAAACACTGGACGAAAACAAATATAAATTTGAAGTAATATGTAAGACTTTATTTAGCAGCGCGGACAATAATATTGAGATTCAAAACTATTAGAAACTTTCAGGAAACATACCACCACTCTTGAGGTCGTCGGTGGCCACACAGATATCCTGAAGAGGGTCTAGGGTCAGAAGCAGATGCCAATGAAGAAGCCAAAGCCAAGAGAGCAAAACCTAAAAGAAAACGAACACCTTTCATTTTGATTATTAGTTTGTGTATAGCTCTTTCAATCGAGTATTGTTGCATGGGAAACTAGACTATTTATAGATGGAAGTCCTTGAACTATTCTGTGCATTCTACCCCTAGTCATCGAAGCAGGTGAAGACTTGCCAAGTGTTCATGGGTTGTTTATGTTTTCTATTTCAAAAAGTAGATTCAAAGATTGCACACATTCAGACATACTAACCGATAATTAATTGATCTCCCCACGTGATTAGTGACAGTTTTTAACTTGTAACTGGTCGTTTCCTGAAGTCTTCAATGGGTTTATATGGTAAACCAAATACTCAGCAACAAGTAAGAACCTAATCCAAATCTTTCACTTTTGACAAATCCTGTAGAATTGTTCTTTTCCCCCACTGCTGAGATACATAATTTGTTACCACTTGCCGCCCTCTCATTTAACCATGAAATAGGAGTATTTTTGGTGCTATCTAGAATACATTAACTCCCCATTCTAGTGCCCCACATCCGTTTGGATACCCTTTCATTTTGGCCTGCGCAACCCAAGCCATCAATCCAGCAGTATCTCGTTCGTACCCTACAACTGGTTATACCGTAACTTGACTCGTCGACAAACATAACCACGAGTAAAACATGGCTCTTCTATATAATTTTTTTGTTTTAACATTTCTACACCCCCCATCTCAACTCACCCACTAGGGAAATTCGATCACTTCGATCTCTTACAGAGCAAAACATGCTTATTTGTTTAAAACCAATTTATAAATAAAATATGGTTATGTTTTTAATATATATACTAGTTATTAATTAGGATACAGTGTCTTTTAAAATACACAAAATATCCAACACAAGTTGCTTAATACGTGCCGGTCGAAGGTGTAATATGATATATTACCAAATTTTTTTGGACTTTGTTCCGTAGATCTTATGCATGAACAGAAAAGTTAAAATTGTTGAATTTTAAGATAATAACAAAACCCATAATGTTTGATTAATTCTTAAATTATCTTTGTACTTTGTAGTTTTTGTTTAAAGAAATTGCTAGAAATGAAGCAACACATACATAATCTAATGGGAGGCATTTTCGCTAAATGAAAAATGATTATAACTATGAAGCTATGTTGCCTTTAAACAACATCTGTCTCCATCAAAGCAAGACAACACGCACACACATATATATATGTGTGTGTGTGTTGTATTGTATTGTCGTTATATGCACATGTTACATCTCACTCATCACCGACATTATCTACTGTTTGTCCTTCCTTTTATCCCTTTATTTCTGAACAAGAAGGAAATTCAATCACCTTGACCTCTTGCACACCCTTAGAGTAAAGCAAGAGGTTGGTGCTGTCTGAGACAGATGATACAGACAATAAATATCAAATTTGTTAATTTAAACGTTATCAAAATTAATATTTCAAAAACATACTTAAAACATCAAAAATAAAAAAAGAACTCAAAAACGTCCCTTGATAAAAGAATCATCATTGCAACGTGTCAACAACAAACAAATCATCAATGTGTTAATACGAAAATTTTGCTAAGAACTACATTAGTAAAGATGGCATCCTGAGTTGCTCAGTACACCTGATCCCAGAAAAATAAATTACGAAGAGTTGTACCAAAGTGACGAGAAGCAGTTCATATTTATTAAGTGATAATGGCCACAAGTTGTTAGGAATTTTGGACATACCAATTTTAAGAAGTTAGTAAAAAAACAATAACTTAAAATTATTTAAGAA
>BNST01000693.1:0-77705 GCA_019650275.1 Xylocarpus granatum
CTAACATCTCATTAAAACTTTAAAACATAAGCATTTAAGACACTACAGCATAAAGGATGATAGACAAGTCATTGGATTCCATCAGTAAAGGTAATAAGACTTATTTGTACTTTAGTAAGGTGACAGAAATGGTTGTAGAGAAGAAAGGACCTATTCAATGGAATTCTGTACATACAAGTCATGGGAGCATACCAACAAACAATTAGGCACAAAAATCTTCGGAAAAACAGCATATGAGTTTAGAAATTCATAAAGGTGACAAACATGTTAGCTTCATTATCCGAGTGAAAGAGAGCATTTACATATCTCCTGGTTATAAAGGTGTTAAAAGAATCCGTACATGATTATCCGAGACAAAGAAAGACCACAACAGAGTAACACAAAAGCAATGATTTTGTCCCATGCCATAAAATTCCACACCATAGACCAAAGAGGGGAGAAAGAAAAGTGTAATATTATGAGTTATGACTGCCTATAGTGTCCCCTGGGAAAAAAATATAGTTACAGTAGCAGGCTTCATGATGACAAAATTATTAATGGTTCTTAAGAATAGATGTCTGCATGCAACCGCATGTCTAACTATTTAAAGTTCGACAGTATTACTGAAGTAGCTTACCTGAAATTTCTCAACAAGAGACACAAGAATCAGACTGCGCTATTGAATGTATGTATCGGTTTCTTGGAATGCATCCACTCCTCCTCATCATATTGAAGATCTCTAAAGCTCTTTTCACTTCTCCAGTTCTTGCAAAACCATGTATGATGGGCATAAATGTACGTGATGTAGGTCTATGCCTTTCCTTCTGCATTTCCTTGACAACATGAATGGCACGATCCATGTTACCCATACCACAAAATGCACTGATCATATTATTGTGAGAGTACCACATCAGCTTATCAAACCATCATTTCATCACGTCCTCAAAAACTGCAAATGCATGGCACCAATCTTTCAAATACCCACATATCTTCAACTTCAATCCATTGATTAACATGGAATACGTCTTCATGTTGTGCTTTATGCCAGCTGATTTCATCATTTTGCTAACTTCTAAGGCTTTAGAAACTTTTCCAACCTGAAAAAGAAAGCATGCAATTTCTCAAAATGAAGCATGTACATCACACCAAGAAGCTCATCAAAGCACACGACACTATGCAACTATCAAATATAAAATATAAGTGATCTACAGGAAATGGAAAGAAAATCATTTAGCCAATTTCCAAATTGCTACAGATATTGAAATACAACACTTTTGGCAAGCACACGCAATGAAATCACAAATCCTTAACGGTGCAGGAGGAGGGGAAGGAAGGTAAGTTTTGAAATCAAGAAAGATCACAGAGACAAAAGAACATCATGTGTAGATAAAAGAACATTGTATGTCCCCATTCAGATTTATAATCCCTGCACACACAACAAGAACAATACTATAGAAATGTGCATAGACATTGGGTTGTATTAGTCTGAAGTTATTCCTATTGCATTTCCATCAGAAACAAGATTACACAAAAGATACTGGGTTCCTTACTATAATTCAAATAAACAGAACCGATTCCAAAAATTTTTCAAACCATTACATGTTAAAATACTCTTGCTGCATTTCCCAGCTCACAATATACAAAGTCCTTCCCCCTACCCAATGTAGTGTACTCAAACTAAGAACAAAAATGTGCTATAAAAACTAAGAACAAAAGTGACATATTAAGTTTTAGGAGCTAGTAAAAAATGTATCAAATTAATAAATAGTGGCATTGTTAAGTTTTATGATTATTTTTTCTCATTGTTTCATATTTCTTTCAGATTTGCGTGCATCATGATTTATCAAAGAATAAATCATTTCAAGTAATGTCTGATTCAGAATCCCTAATTTGATTCTATGAGTCAACCTAAACCCACAGCATGATTAATCCCTTCGTCTCCACTCTCTATTCCATAATCCTATTTGCAATTTCCACTGAAACTTCAGTTGAAGCATGATTATTCCCTGTTAATAACCCTTGAAATTTCTGGCACAATATCAAAACAAGTCAATCAACATTGCCCTATCTACAAACCAACTGTGCAACCTCTATTTCCTTACAAACATTCCAAGTTTCTCTACAAAACAGATTGAAATAGAACTAAAAACTTTGCAAAAGTTCACCATTTGCAACTCTTTATTATTTCCATTTACATAAGCATGACCCCAAAATAATCTTGTCATTACCCTCATTCATTTCACTGTCAGTGAATTTTTTTGTCCTACAGAAATCGGTGTTTCTTAACAGGGGAAATGAGAGAGATATAGAGGGAAAACTGATTCATAAAAGCATTACCTTAGTATAAAGATTAATGAGACATCCGTAACTGATAACCGAAGGAGTAAATCCACATTCCTGCATCAGATTATTCCAAAAACTTATATACATAAGGTTTTTATACAACTATTATGATTAAAACAAATAATTTTACTGATGCCAAAGCAATTTATCTAAAATGGAGAATCTATGTATCAGTTTACTATATTGATTCTATTCACAAGTACTGTAGTAAAATACTGAAGGACGCAGGTCAGTGTGTGCTGAAACTCCATTTTAAAAATCTTACTCAGCTCAGGCTTCCCAATAATGGATTTTTATCAATAACTAGCTTACGGACACAAATGGTCCACATCAGATCAAAAGTTTATGACCCTTGGAAACAGGACAAATAATTCTTTATTTTTCTCACTATTGCAAGTCTTGAGATATGAAAAACTTGAATGTGCTTGATCTTATCAATGACTGAAAAATGTCAACAAAGGAAAGATTGTGATCAAGGTTTTACAGTTCTTCTTCCACATCCATTTAATTTTAGTTGAATTTTGCACTGGTATTAAGTAATTAACAACAAAACAGAAGTCAGTGCCAGTAAAGCATCTCAAAAGTCCTCAAAGACAAGCAAATTTTGAAACTTACCAAGAAATTACAAATAAGGAAAAGTATAAATTAGCTCGCACAATGGTATACTCAGGGTTGAGCATTTACCTTAAGTCTGTCAAACACAATCAGGCCTTTTTCTTCATTGCCAATTATTGTATAACCATCCATCATGGTGTGATATATGTCAATAGGAGCATCTATGCCTTCTTCTTCCATCTCCCTAACTAAGGTTTCAGCTCGCTCCATATTCCTAGTTTGACTATAATTGGTAGCAAAAGGCACAAATGCAAGCAATTAGAAAGAAATGAAAATGAATAAACCTCTCTTACGCTTCACCACCTCATGAACATAACTATTATTAAGAAAATCAGGAAATCAGAGCATTGATCTAAAGATAAGACCAGACATAAATACTTAGAATCATCAAAAGATAGAGCACTGCAAAGCTTCTATATGAAAAATTACTGTGTCAACACGGTACAGCATAATCCTAAAATTATATAACATTAATCTCTTGCAACAAAGAGTAGTGAGCCACTCATCACTAGCTTATTCACTTATGGCATTATAATTATAGAACTAGAACATGCATAAAAGAGAAAATATTGTCACTCATAATGAAATTCTCCCTACTCACCAGTGAGCATATATAATACTCCCATAAATAATTGCATTCAGTGTTCCATGTCTCTCTTTGGCCTCTTCAAACCAGTGATCTGCAGCTCTTGCACAGAAAGATAAGACAGTATTATATTGAGCAGCAGCAAAATCGCATTTCTGGTCACTAATATAACCAATATGATACCTTGAGCAAAATAGATAAACAGCCTAGTGTCATAGTAGCACATTGCTAGCATTTTGCATTGAACTTTTTCAACACATTCTGTTTTGTGTGAACTTTAGAACTAAACATGTGCTTTACCAAGGAGCTACTGGCCTATTTTCTTCTAAACACAATTATGTCATTAACCTTCTAGAAAAAGTTTTCCATTTACTCTCTTCAACTAAAAATAGCTTGATAGAAAAATTTTCACAATATATAAATAAAGAATGGCAGGAATAACAGTGTTTCACCAAAGCAAGAGATCCTGAGAACCCCCTTTGAAAGGAGCTGTTCTGTGGTCATGGCTAACCAAAGTGACAACTTACAGCACAAAAGTTAAAATATCCAAAACAAGTAATTGGATTGAGCCAAACCAACAGGTTATTCCATCCAGCCAAAAATTGAGTAATTCAAATGTAATGAAGGAAGAAATACACGTTCAGTTTACTAACAATGTTATCACTTCAATTATATATTTGTTTTACTTGACGTATGAAGAAAGGAACCATTGTTTATCCTCGAAAGTATTGTCAATGATTTTAAACAATTTGCAATGCGTCCATGAATTTTTGCATTTCAGCAACATATATTCAGCTTACATAAATGTGATCCAACCAAAATTTTGATAGGATTCCTAATTTACACAAAAGGCAAACAGCAAAGTAATACAAAACCGTTGCACGTTTCCAAGAAAACAGATCATCAAAACAAAAGCTCAGTGAGAACTGTGGCAACAATCAAAGTGAGAAAACTAGCAGGTCATGTTACTTGAATAACCAAATAATGTACTTTCTCAAAACATAATAACAAATTCAGAATATAGACATGTATGTATATGCAAAAGGAAAGGCAATCTAAGAAAATAATATGATTTACTTACTCAGCATTGCCAATTTTAGCAAATCCACCCACAATTATACTGTATGTCACCAAACTCATTTCAATGCCTTCTTCCTTCATTTTCCTTACACAAGATAATGCTTCTTCCATATCTCTACCAACTGCATAAGCGTGAATAAGGCTGCATCAAGCAAACTAATTCAATGCTTGAACAAGAACCAGCCACCATCTCTAAAACTGCGATAAAGCAACTATTCAATTTTCTATAAGGTTAAATAGCTCCAACAATTTCTTTAAAAGGTAATCCAGAGAATATAATAAAACACAACAAACTCACAAGTTAATATAAATTCTAAACTCAATGGTTCTATCATATTTCTGAAGTAAATGTGCCACATTCTTCTCTGATAGAAGTCCTTTAAAAGAACCACTGACTTAAACTAAATGTTCAATCAAATTAGTTTACCCAAAAATTAAGGGCATCTGAAGAGCTCAAGAAAATCAAACTCAGGCTGATTCACATTGAATTTGCATGAAATTTAGGAATAAATCATATGTTGTAAGAAGTTATTACTTTGAGTAGACATGTGAGGTTGGCTCTATCCCTCTAGCTCGCATGCTCTCAAAAGATTGACGAGCACGATGCATGTCCCCTCGTCTTGCATAATAGTTCACCATCAAACCAAACTCTCTTCTTGAAGGCTTTCAAGACCAAAACCAAAAAAGGAGAAAATGACAAAATAGAAGCAGTGAAATAAGTCCATCATATAATGAATAAATACTGCATTATCATCTTATGATGTTCTTAATTGCAGGAGTTGACACATTATTATCAATACATATATAAATGTGAAAGAAGGTAAACACAAATAAATCACCATTCCTGTTTCTCATTACTATAGCAGTTTTATACAAAATTCAAACAATTTAAAAACATATATATTAACAAACTTTACTCAACAGAAGCTCTTCCCAAACAATCATATCTCCCACTTACCCCATAAACTAAAAACAAGCATCTCTTTTCACAATCAAATTCAGTTCAATGAACATTACACATTCGACCAAAGTTAAGCAAACAGAACCTCATATCATCACGTATCCACCAACTCTTTTCATTTTCAGATTCAACGTAATCATAAAATTAAAAAAAATAACACAATTCCATTCAAAAATGCAAAAATCCAAGGCGACTGACATGCCAAAAAGCTCAAGGTAAAAAATTTTATTAATTCCCTTTTCTGGTAAAGGTATTGATTCTAAAATTCACCACTAAACACCTGACGAAATTCCAAAAATGGTCAGTTAACCTCCACTAACTCTTCACTAAACCTCCTTAAAAGTCTCATTAATTTTGTCAAACATCTCCTTCATGCCCGGTGATATCCAAAGCAATATACCTTTTTAATCCTCTCGAAAGCACTAACAACCGCCTGCCAATTCTCAGGTTGCGTCTCTATCACCTTCCGGAACTCCCTCCTATCCCTATCTCTTTCCTTATGCCACTTGGACCTAAATTCTTCCCCATCCATTCCCGCCACCCACCGCACTCGATCCTCCGCCTTGGCCTTCAATCTCTTCCCGTCATCCAGCTTCACTGTTAGCACTCTTCCATGAAACTCAACCCCATCAAACTCCACCGCCTTCATCGCAGATTTTTCTGCCACAGGGCCATCGTATATCACAAACCCAAACCCCACATTTTTCTCATAATCATTATACCCTTTTATCAAAATAACATTCTTTATTGGCCCGAATTGACGAAAGAAATCCGTCACCTGATGCTTCTTAATCCAGTTTGGTAGATTTCCCACAAAAATCTTCCCCTCTTGGCGGAACTCAGTTTCTCGGGAAGACGAAGACGGATTTTCCGAACTGAGGATTTCCTCATCTTGGACTTCAGTTTCTTGTACAGACGTTGGTGGCGGAGGCGGAGGCAGAGTGGGTGGAGGCGGGGAAAGTTTACTGGAGAGGCGGAGTTTGGCGGCTAGAGAAAATGAATTGTTGTTGGCGGGTGGAGGGGAGACGTGGTTGGTTTTTACGAGGTTTTTTAAGGGGTTAGAGGGGATTTTCTTAGGTGTTGGTTGTACGGTTTTGGGGCGGCGAATATTGGAAGAGTTGTTGGGTTCAGGCGGCGTTGGCGGGGGCGGTGGAGGCGCCTTAAGAGAAAAAGAAAGGGAAGTAGTGGTGATTGCGGGATGGTTCTGTTTTGTGGTGAGGAGAGTGGAGGAGTGAGGGAAATGTGAGGTAGAGAGTGAAAAGACGTTATCCATTGTTATCTGTTCAGTTCTGTCGAAAGCTTGGAAGAAATGAGCGTCAGCGAGGATGAAGCCCGAAGATAGAGTAAAACCTGTTTTTGAAAAGTTTGGTACTTATAGAATACGCAAATTGGGTCAAGTCTAGGCCCAAAATAAGGCCTGACAACCAAAGTGAGGCCCATCTTGTGTATCCCCTGGATTCAACACAGCTTCAATGATTTGGAGAGAGTTGCCAAATTAATATTTTACCCAAAAATTAAAAAATGGTGATCAATGGGAATGAATAACGCTCAAATTCAAAGGTAGTGGCTGATTCTTGTACACATTCTTAGCCAGTTAAGTATGCGAATGCACATAACTGACAAAATTTTGTTGGACAAACCTAATTCACGGTCTGTTCAGATAATTGTAAATGTTTTGCCTCAATTGAATTACTCGACAATGGATTAGAAAATAATAGCAAAATACAAGATTTCGTGTCACCGTAGTTTTTTTTCACAAGCAGTTGTTGCTGTAACTAGAAATTGAAACTACCAATGCCGGGCGTGTCTAAGTGATAATTGAAATTACCATGCATGGCAATGGCGGTCTAATTGATCTTATGGCCATGATTATTTCAAGATACTGACATCGCGGGCTTTTGTAAAGATAGTGGCATGCCAGAATTGATTAAAAACTAATGATATAAAGAAAAAGAGTTGACTGTCTTCATTATCAACAACCTGAACATGCAAAATTTTTTGGTAAACCTATATCGATTCCTGAAAATTTGAATCCAAACCTCCAAAATCAGCATGCCAAGAACCATTTTTTCCAATACCAAATCCGGGGATGAGTAGTACACAATTGACTGCTTAAGCTCTAGCAGTCTTCACCATCAACACAACATTCATAGAGCAGAAAACTAATTAGGAGTTATCCCATAAGAATGACCTAATACAGCAACATACCAGCCGCGAGCCAACACAGTCAAAAAAAATCAAGCATCATCCGAAGTTGATATAAAACAACTATATATTTGCCTCAACAACATGAACAACACTAACATACAAAGAGAATAGATAAACAACACAATAAAAAAGTGCATGCACAAACTAATAAGCATCAACTTCAGCAAGTCACATTCGAGTAAAGAATAGAAAGTAAAATAACTAAAGAAGTCCTTTAAATCAAGTATCGTATCTAGGTTCAGACTTAACACGGTTCTTAAAACCATAAACAAAATTAGAGGTGAAAGCATTCATAACAGACATAACAAGCACTAATAAAATAAACATCTAAAACTTTTCATTCTTGAATGACCCTCAAAGCCTCAATTACTTCAGTACCTCCTGCCAGCACCCCGCCCATAAACTGGAGGAGCCATCATATTCTGTGGCTCAACTTCAACAAGACCAGAAATGTCAGACATGCCAAGAGTAGCAAGCATTTCCAAGGTTTCCTTGTCAACCTTAATTTCATCAGTCTTAATAGCTGATTCATCTGGCACAAAGTCCATGCGACGTTCACGCTCCTCTTCTTGCAGCTTCAGTGAGATTCCACGCACAGGACCCTTCTGAATCCTCTTCATCAGATGGGTTGAGAACCCAGCAATCTTGTTACGCAGTCTCTTTGATGGAATGATGGCAACCTCCTCCAAGATCTTCTTGTTGGTATGGAAATCCAATGTCATTCGAGAGTAGTACCTCTCGATCACCTGGCGAGAAGACTTCTTCACAGTCTTGGTGCGAACACGACCCATCACAAAGATTAAGCTGCTGGTGCAAGCAATGATAAATTGCATTTCATACAATGAATTTACATGGAAAAGTATGTAGCATGAATCATGGAAAATACTGAATTTAAGAAATCAGAAGCTATAAACATAAGCAGGAGATTTCAAATAATAAATCAGCTACTAGAATACTGGAACTTATGTTCAATCTAAGTTTGATGAGAAACAACACAAGAAAATACAAAGAAAACCTGCACTATAGACCTGCAATTCTTCATAGCTGGGCAGAAACTTACCACACTTAATTTAATAAAACCATTTGCCTTCGAAAAGAGTTTTGCATTTATCAAAACTTAAGTGTAAATTAATATTCAAATTTGAAAGACATGTTGTTCATCATAAGTTCCATTACCAGTCCCATTAGAGAAAACTCGAGGCATCTGAAAGGAAATTAGCTAGTTGAAAATCAACATCGGTTGAAAAATATACAGGATAATTGTCCAAAACTAAAACAACATAACAACATTTTTACACTTACGGGAAAAGAGATGGGAAACTTTCAACAGCCTTCAACGATCAAACAGACCATATATCTTATATTCTCAATACAAAAAACCATCCACGAAACTCAAATATATACACAATCAGAAGATATTTAAACAATCATTTTCCTCAACAGTTCAACTGGTAACTGGCCAATCACAGCATACAACAGGAAAACGAGAAATACTGAACACCCAACGGACAAGAACAGAGTAGTACAATATTTTAGATCTCAAATTTTGAATCATTTAACACCCAGATAGCCATAGAAAATCAAACTACGGTTAACACAAAGTAGCTACAATGTTTCATAGCGGAGTTGAGTATTTTCGTTTTAGATACCAATATAAACGAAAGAAATTAAAATAAAAACGCAGTCAAACGTAGTAAATCACTGAAAACACAAAGCGTTAAACGTACCCTTGAGGAATAAAAAACACGAATAAGGAAAGGAGCCTGAATCTCGAGAGGTTGCGGCAGCTAACGCAGCTTATTGATGCAACGCTCAGATATAAGGAGTAGTGTTATTAGGGTTTCTTTTCGATCAATTGTGGAAGCCACCACGATTTCTTACAGTAAGGGCCAAATAAAACTGGACACGTGGCAAAAAGAGAGAATGTGGACACATGAGAACTTGAATAAGCTCGGCCCGCTTATTGTCTTTGAAGATCCAAATATTTATCTGGGCTGGGCCTGTACTGAAGTTACTTGTGATTTATTATTACATTATTTTCTATTATATTTTTTTCTTAGAAAAGCAGTGAGATATAAATTCTTTTTCACATGTATAATTACGGATGTCAATTTGGATTATTTAATAATCATATCATCTATTAATATATTTTTATAATATTTATGATATTATATACATAAATATTAATTAATTTTATTTTAAATATAATTATTTTTAAAATATAATAAATATAATTAAATTATTTTAAAAAATATAAAATAAAATAATTATATTATAAATAAATTAATATATTTTAATTGTTTCAATAAACAAAATTCACATGTTTAAAGAATTTTAAATTTAATACGATTATTAATCATATCATATCGTATTTATTTATTTAATAATTATGTTATTTTATATTGTGTTAGAAATCATTACTTCTATTTTAATATTATATTATTATTATATATTTTATTATAAAAAATTATTAAAATACGTTATTTTATATAAATAATTTATATATTTATTTAATTAAATAAAATATAAATTTATAATTTCAATCTTAATTAAAGAGCTTAAATAATATCTATCTTATTTATAATCTACTGCCTCGCCAAAGGGTTCCTTAATTGTCTTTGTTGGGCTGCAAAATAGACAATCCCTGCGGACCATCTTCAAGCGCAATAGCCATAGTTCAATACGTAGACACAACTTGGCATCTTCCACTCAACAAGTTCATGTTCTCGTTACCTATTACAGGACAGAGTAATTTATCCATTCATAAGGCTTCTTGATAAACTAAACCATACAATATAATCTCGTGCAGTATTATAGATTTTCTATTCAGATTTGATACTGTTGGCAGATTAGAACAATCCGGTTTGCCTCATTGCTTAGCTAACATGCTATTGTTTAGTTTATTTTCCCAGGCAAATTGTGGACCTCTGCTTTCAGTTTCTCATTCCCCTTCGCCGCATCTCATACAGGATGATTACTCGAGGTTCAGTAGTTCTGTGAATATATATATACACACGTTTTTCGATTTCTTCAGTGGCCGCTATATTCATTTGTATGTCTGCTGGATAATACATTGGTAGCGGACTGTTGCTCGTCAAGGTGTTTTAATGTGATGAAATTGCAAAATCACTTCTTTTGCACTGAATATGTGGCAACATTAGTCAAAGTTCCACCTCAGTTTGGTTTTTCCTTTTCCTGTAACAAGCATAGCCCTCCTCATCCTCCTCTACACACAGAAGTTCTTGTGAATGTCAATGTCTTGAATTGCAAGAGAAAATTGCTTAGAGTTGTACCTGACTAAAACATGCGATCCTTAATTACCCATGTGCTATGCAATTGTTAAGATCTTTGATGTTTCTGGGGCCAGTCAGACAGCCCAGCCAATTCTAACTGACTATTTCATCTTGGGAATACAACTGCAAAACATATACTAAAGCCACCGACAGTCAGCAATGTCATTGAAGAAGAATTTCGCCAAAACTCCCTGCAGGAACAACAGCCATTTCTAAAATGGTGAAACCGGTTCATATCCTTAACAATAATTTCTGTCCCTGTGATGCTTGATGCATAGCTCATAAAAGAATGCCAATCCCCACAAATTCTGAGATTATTCGTAATCTGGATGAGGGCGCAAGGACAGAAGCACATCAACCCAAAAGTAAGAGCTATCTTCTCGATGTGGTGCATCAAAAGTTCCCGCTTTCTGCCATCTTCCACATCATGAAGGTCATGCTCAGTCCCAGGCTAGTAACCTAACTCCTCCACATCTTCCACGAACTGCTCTAACTTTGAGTAAATCTCAACAATTCTAGGGTGGTTTGTCTCCCCAGCTGTAAATGTATGAACCTTGTTCTTAATTTCAATCCAACTCTTACCTCTCTCCTTTGCTATTTGCTGCATATATGTTTGACAGCAACAAATGGTTTCCTGCATTATCAGGTTTCATCTCAAACAAATGCTTTGCTGCTATCTTGGCCAATTCAAGGTTCCGATAATTCCTGCAAGAGGCCAAAAGTGATCCCCACCTGGAAGCGGTAGTATCAACCATGTCCATTAGTAGTATACGTTCCAAACATGAAATTCCACGAAACCTCGCTTCGTTCGGACATTTCATCAAAAACCTTGCGAGTTTCATAAACAAGACCGCATTCCGGGTCCACACTGACGAGCATGTTTGATGTTAGAACGTCGTCATTTATCGCCATTCGTATAATCTTGGCATGGCAGACTTTGCCTTGCATGAGAACTCGTTCTCTCGCAGAAAACTACAAGATAGCAATTAAATTCGATAGCATCAGCAGCCACCCAAACACGGTCTCGCTGGATTGGTAACACAAGTTCTGCATTTGCTATGGCCAAGAAGTTATTGTAACGTAGACCAATAATGTAACAGACATCATCAAAAGAACATAAAACTACTAGCAGGCCCAATCACTCCGACAATCATACAAAATCTTAATGTATTTATATATATATATATATATTGACCGTACCTTCTACTATATTAATTAATATTTAAACCATTTATTTTTAAACTCAGTTTACTATAAAAAAAAACCCCATTTTTCTCCGTATAGTTTGACCAGGCGACCATCTTTTCGATAAACACTAATTAAATTAAACTAATCTCGATTAAGACTCTAACGAAGATAATATAAAATTACGGTCAATGTTTCCAAATTTGTGATTCCATAAAGCGGAAGAGCGGTCAAAACAATAAAATATTATGATTAGATTAGATTAGATTAGATCCTAATATAGAATATGCTCCTTAATGTGAGTAAGACTGCAAGAACACGTGACATGCAACGGCTTTTAAAGTAACTGAAATCGATGGCTCGTGGCTCTATCCTTCCCTTTTTTTTTACTTAGTTGGGCGTGGCTATATTTTGGTTAGGTATTTTTTTATTCACAATAATTTTGAGTTATTATCCTTAGTTTATAAAAATATAAATATACACATACAGGGACTTCCACAATGATACTGTATTTGTGAAACGGAACGACTGGATGTTTCTAGTTGCCATCTAACTGTTGCTAGTTGGAAGCTGACCGACAACAGAGCAAAGCAATGAACCCATCCAAGAAAGAGGATTGAAGTCCAGATTCCTGCAAAGGAAGGGACGATATTGCACTGCGGGCATTAGAGAATCTGTTTGTGATTCAGTGGAGCCCACAAGTAAAGTGATCAATTATAGCGAAGGGTCCACTTAGCAAAAACGAATTAATTAAATCAAAGAAATTTCTTTATTGGTTGCAAAATGATAAGATTACGAGCCCGTACAGTGTACGTATCACAGCCCATTACATTACAGTTGCATCATGGGTGGAGGCAAGCCTAACACCGGCACTGCCCTTGCCACTGAGCTATGGGCCTACGGACGTATTTATCCTGTCTGGGTAGGCCCGTACGTCTTCCTATAATTAATATTATATTTTAATAAAATTTATAAATTAATTTTAATATATATATATATATATATTTAAATAAAATAAAATAAAATAATAATATTATTAATCAATCAAGTTCAAAAGGACGAACAAAGAATAGTAAGTAATCCAAAGCTTAGACCGACGCATCTCTTGAAGAGGCCAACCAGACAAGACAATTGTCGCTTCATTTCACTCTCCAATCACAAGTGTCTTGTTGTGTTGACGCCCCGCATCACTCTTCCTTCTTTTCCTTCTCACTTTCCTCCCCCCACTAAATCCATGCTTATCTGCAAATGAAAATACTTTTTCCCACGTGTCAGAGCATGATACACGTGTAGCTGTGTGCTCTTAATTCCCAATTTTAGATTTCCGTGCACTCTATCGACTTATGCGCACCGTTTCAGGTTTTATGTAACGCTTCGTGATCTTCTGCCACGTGGCTTGGTTTTGTCCCGCTTTGGTTTCTTCGCGCTTTTCTTGCGTTACGTTTCAACTCCCGAGTCCTAACCAGCCGGTAACAAAATCTACTAAACATAAAGGGGGGAATCTTATTAGCGTTGGTTCACTCCAACCCGGAGCAAGTTTGAAGGAAAACGAAGCATCCTTCTTTTACGGCTTCGTTCGAGCCGAATCCCGAGCAATATATTTTTCTAAATTTTGAACCCAGCATTTAATGCTTCTGGACGTAGTAATTTCTCCAAAGTAAACTGCAAGTAAGGTTATTCCCTCTCCCAAGTTGAAACTTGGTAGATTTATTAGACTTTCAGTTGTATTTGGGGGTGCAATTTGATACCAACTTTCATTAGTTGGCAATTGTCGTAACGTATCTGCCATATCTTCATGCATTCCGAAAAAGAAAAACCAGGAAAAAGTTGGCGGTGCTGGCCTTGTAGACTTGTGGTAATATTTATTTTGAAAATTATCATAAAATTATTTTAAAATTAATTAAAGTAAGCTACATTTGTGCGTAATCTTGTCAAGGATTTAGCGAAGAAGATTATGTGGGGTGATTTTTCTAAATTTTATTTAATTAATATTTTTGGTCAAAATCGAGAATATGCAAACGAGGACAAGAGCAAGCACAAGCATCAAGGATTCAAGTGAATGAGTAGACAGACTGATGAAATGGGTAATGTAATAATTGTCTGAAATTTTTTATTTTGATTTTTAACCTCCGCGGCCCTTTATTCACCGTCCGCTGTCAGACACTCTTCTCCTTCTTCGAAACTTGCAGAAACAGAGTAAAAGTGAGTGTAAGAAGCAGAACGAGGGGAAGAGGAGCAATGGAGATTCATAATTCCTCTTTCTCATCTTGCCGCTGTTACCTCCGAGCTCTTGGTCAGACCCCCGCCCGGCTCGCCCGACGCGCCTTTTCAGTCTCTACTTCGCACGAGGAAATGAGTCGGGTGCGGGCAAGGTCCGGCTCGGACATGCGGCGGACTCTTCGTTGGTACGACCTCATCGGTCTCGGTATCGGCGGGATGGTGGGTGCCGGTGTTTTCGTCACCGCTGGGAAAGCCAGTCGTCTGAATGCCGGCCCTGCTGTTGTGATTTCTTATGCGATTGCTGGGTTCTGCGCTCTTCTCTCAGCCTTTTGTTACACTGAGTTCGCCGTCGATATGCCCGTATCCGGCGGAGCTTTCAGTTATCTCCGCGTCACTTTCGGTAAAATTAGTTCACTTAAAACTTTTATCTCCCGTTGTTTGTTTTAACATGCTTGACGTTTGTTATTGATCTCTCGAACGTTACGTAGGGGAGTTCGCGGCCTTTTTGACCGGGGCGAATCTCATTATGGAATACGTCATGTCTAATGCGGCTGTTGCTCGTGGTTTCACCGCTTACTTTGGAACAGCAATCGGCGTGTCAACAACAAAATGGAAATTAACAGTCAACGGTCTCCCAGACGGCTTCAATCAAATCGATGTACTCGCCGTCGCCGTCGTTTTACTCGTTACTTTCATTATCTGCTACAGGTACGATTAATACTAAAAACAAATTCCAGTTAATTTTCAATAATTTGCACCTGCATTAGCTTATTATTATCTTTTCCCTCTGTTTTTTCAGTACCAGAGAGAGTTCGACGGTGAACATGATTCTGACAGTGCTGCACATTTTGTTCATTGCGTTTGTGATACTAATGGGGTTTTGGAAAGGAGACGGAAAAAACTTTACAGAACCGGCAAACCCGGATAACCCATCTGGGTTCTTCCCGCACGGAGCTTCGGGAGTGTTTAGGGGAGCTGCCATGGTTTATTTGAGTTATATCGGATACGACGCCGTTTCCACTATGGCTGAAGAAGTCCGTAACCCGGTTAGGGATATACCTATCGGCGTCTCTGGCTCGGTGATCATCGTTACGATTCTCTACTGCTTTATGACCGCTTCAATGTCGATGCTCCTCCCTTACGATATGGTAACATAATTTCTAAACCCAAAACTAAAAGTTATTATTATGAATAATTATTTTCAATTATGGGGGTGTGCTGGTGACCACGCAGATCGATCCGGAGGCGCCGTTTTCGGCGGCGTTCATGGGGAAATCAGACGGATGGAAGTGGGTATCGAACGTGATAGGAGCGGGGGCCAGCTTCGGGATACTCACGTCGCTGTTGGTGGCGATGCTGGGACAGGCTCGGTACATGTGCGTCATCGGACGATCGAGAGTGGTCCCGGCCTGGTTCGCTAGGGTCCACCCCAGAACATCTACGCCTGTCAACGCCTCCGCTTTTCTTGGTACGTGTCTTATATTCATTCCCTTTTTTCACGATTTCTAGTCGTAGTCTTCTCTTGAACTTCACGCGACTTGTGTTTGCAATTAATTATATATATATATATATATATATTTATATATATTCTAAATATTTATAATATTTTGAAGTTTTAAGATTTGCCATTTGTTTGTTCCGGAAGAACGACAGAATCGTGAAATTTTTGGTACATGTATAGATTGAGGAAGAGATAATGAGACTCGTAGTGGGAAATTGGAGACGGGGCAAAGGAAGAAAGAGGAAAAAAAAAGTTGATCTTAGTGTTATTTTGGAGTATTATGGGTAAATCTATATGAATTCAGTGCTGTGATGCCTTTACTATATTTGTTGATGACTACGATGTGCTGCTGTTGTTATCATTTATAATGTTGGTACCATTTGTGAATTTTGCGTGCGGCATTTTGTTGTAATGGTTGTAATGTCTGTTGTGATTATGCCTTTACAATATTGTAATGGTTGTAATGTCTGTTGTGAGTATGCCTTTCCAATGGGACCTATGAGAACTGTTTCAGTTTAGAAGACTGATGATAATATGGTAGTATTCTTTTCTTTTTTGGTTCGTTTGCCTATAAGAGGCAGGTGATTTAGTAAAATAAGCATATTAAATCACGTTAAGAGGTGGATGCTACCAAGATGAAAAAGGAATAGTTCTTTGGCGACGTAATTCAGAGTGTTTGTTAAAGTTGTGATTACTGGATACATGATTATGATTAGTTGTTTTTATTATTTGAACTTTGTGCAATGTATTACTTGAATTTTTGGAGGGTTAATGATATTCGCAAATGTGTGACTTTGTAGTCATTACTGGTCTGTGAAGCAAGTTTATGCTGAAACTTTCTATATCATTTGGTGGGATTACATCATTTTACAGACCTTTGATTCTGGGTATTTTGCAAGTGATAGTCAGATGTCAAATTTTGAAGGACAAAAATTGCACATTAAAATATTTTCCAATTGAAAAAGCAAATATATATTCCTGCTGATCAGAGTAAACTTTCTTCTGTTCATTGAACTACTCCTTACACAAAGGTTTGGCTTGTCTGTAAAGGATATCTTTGCTCTCTGTCTGTTCTCCCTTAATGCTTGCAGGGGTTGCTGCTATATTGGTTTGAATTTTAATTAACATAGCATATACATTGGTTAGGATTTCAATCTTTTGGCAAGGAAAAATAGGTGAGCTTTTGCCAGTAGGTTAGGCCTGTGATTTTATGAAAAAAGTATTATGAGCTGTGCATGCATCAAGAGGAAGGCACATGGAAAGCATTACGCAAGCTGATTTCAGTGCCTTCTCCAGTTTAATCCCCGTCGTTTTTGTTCTTAAAGTTGTAAATGTGTCGTTGGATATTTCTGAAAATGACCTATTCTCACAAGACAAGCTCGCTGATGAAAGTCGTTTGGCTATGAAGAAAAAGTTATCCTTTGATTTGTGATTTCATCTTCTATGGCATCTATGCTTTGCTATTGACTTTCCGTTATCTAATTCTAGAAATGCTTCTCACAATTATTCCATTAACTACTTTCATAATTCTAATATGTGTGTATCCTTTTCTTCTCAGGAATCTTTACTGCTGCTATTGCTCTTTTCACAGACCTAAAAGTGCTGCTTGACCTTGTATCAATTGGGACACTATTTGTGTTTTACATGGTGGCGAATGCTGTTATTTACCGAAGATATGTCAACGTGGGGACGACAAATCCACGGCCTACATTATCCTTCCTGTTGTTATTTTCAATCAACTCTATCGTATTCACCCTTATTTGGCATTTTCTACCGCCCTGCAAATCCAAAGCCTTTATGCTTGGAGCATGCACAATGATTGCAATAGCTGTATTGCAAATTTTTCACTACATGGTTCCACAAGCACAGAAACCCGAGCTCTGGGGTGTCCCTTTGATGCCGTGGATACCTTGTATATCAATCTTCTTGAACATATTTTTGTTGGGATTACTTGATGGGCCGTCCTATGTGCGATTCGGATTCTTTTCAGCTTTGGCGGTGGTTGTATACGTGCTTTACAGTGTTCATGCTAGCTTTGATGGTGAAGAAGACGGGTCCCTCGGGCAAAAGAACGGCGAAATTCTGAAGGAATCAGCAGAAAGTGAGGAGCCCTAGCCTAAAAGCGTAAAGATTCTCCTGTAATTACATTTCCTCTCATGACTTCTTACTTTCTGTGTGGTTAATGGATACTTTGAAAAGTTGGGGGATGGTGGGAAGAAACGAAAAGAAAAAGCCAAGGAATAGAATAGACCACACTGAAACTGCAATTTTTGCACAAGTGGCAACTTGTATGGTTGGTGTTTGGGTAGGCTCAACATGATCCTGTTATCTATTAAGTCAATTCATCCATCAACTGCCTTTTTAGACATTTGACCTCAATTGTGAAATGGAAGAATAGTAAGATCATAGGAATCAACTCTGCTCAATTCTCCTAGGCATAGCTCTTGGAAGTATTTGATACGACAGAGACTGGGTATTGCTGGGAATACAAGTTTTTTTATAATTTGAATTATTAAATTAAAAATTACAAAATACGAGTGACATGCATACAAGGATGCATATATGCATATATACATATATATATATATATATATATGTCTGTATATCACTCTGTAGTTAATCAAAACGTCTTTTTACTTATTATTCAGAAACAAAAATTATGTATTCTTTGATAAATGATTATGGGGGCCTCTTAATGCGTAGTGCCAGTCACATCTATTTGCCCATTTAGAAAGAAAGGGTCAAAACCACCTAGATATTGCCTTTTGAATTGTATGGTCCATTCAAATTATTTGATTCTTGAATGAAAATCAAACCACGTTTCTCCTTGAAAAAAAATCCCATTTTCTATTCATTTTCAACAAGTCAATTGAATTTTTTAGAGTTTCATTTTAGTTATCCTTTTTTCCTTTTACATTTGCGAATATTAGATGAAATATGCTTGAATTAATTCTAGAATAAAATCTTTACGTTACTTTTTTAATGTTCTTATAAAAGAATTTTTTTTTATATTCTTGCTCTTTTTTTAAAGGGAAATATGGTTTAAAGTACTTAGAAAAATGTTAAAACGATCGTCCCGTCTCAAATAAAATTAAAAAATAATATTATTTATAAATATATTATTGTTATATATTAGAGTATAAAGTAATAGTGTTTTGTTGTTTTCTCTTGAAGTAAGAGGGCTTGCCTTTGCCCTGTCCATTGAGATAAATAAGGCTTGCCAGAACAAGACTAGTGAAAGAGAAGATGACCAACCAAATGGTCATAGCATCATCCCAACCACAAAAGAGTTACAACTTGCAAATTCTATTGACTTTAATTTATAAGATAACACAATATCTCTCAACAAATAAAATATTAAGTCAAGTGCATGAAAATGCAAGGGAAAACAAAGTAATGAGAGAGTTGATTGGGATGTTGAAATTTTGGGTATCTCTTATCTGGCCCTTTTCTTCCAACTTTCAGTTGAGATATGAACATCATATCAAAGTACTTGCCACCAATATGAAAAACAAAGTGGTCCACCCCTGATTGCAATATAGGGGATTTTGGGTCCATATGCACCAATTTTTGTTTCCTTACTAGTGCCCTCGTATTTGATTCTCTCTACCAACATGACAATATGTGTCCCTAACTCTATCAAGGTCTTTTTCAAGTTTCACCTTGAAGTATTTGATAAAATTTATTAAATATACCAATTATATTAACTTAATAATTTCATTACACTTAAATTAATTTAACTACGTCCAACTTGCAACCACCCAATACAAGACCCCGTATTCTAATTTATTTATCTTTTATTTTCTTACCATGTCGCCAATGTTTTTTTCCTTCAAAAACAAATTAAAACAACTTTTCGATTTGTTAGTAAAAATACGAAGAGAAAACAAAATCCAAGTAAGAATAAGTTAATATATGATAAAAAAAATACAATAAGAAATTATAAGTTTTGACACATGTATTATTTTTATTAATCACTTAAAATTTCTTTTTAATTTTAATTTATTAAAATATTAATATATATTTTTTAAAAAGTAGGTAAACCGGTCGGGGACGAGAGTAATACATCATTCCCATCAAGCCCAAACGGATCGGACTCTTTTGAAAAATTTTTGCTAACTCTAATTATAATAACATTGATTTAATATCGAAACAAAGTATGCATTTATTTTTAGCGTTAAAATCTTTTCATTTACAATAACAAAAAATATATAAAATTACTTTCGATTATTATTTTTTGATATTTTTTAATCACATATTATGACATTTATACTCAAAGTTTACACATATTAATACTCTCGTTCATTATATACAATATTATAAATGTTTTAAGATAATAAATTCATAAATATCGAAGGTTGATTGGGATCAATAACACCTTGCATCTTCTTTACAAATGTATAAATTTAATTGAGAATTCTTAAGTTAAAAATATTCACATGATTTTGATTGCATCAAACTGACTTAATATCATATAAGAAGATAAATACACTTTTGACAAATGACAGCAACAAGAACAACCCACAGCTTAATTGCTAAACCCACCCCGTTACATCTTGTTCACACCCTTTCAAATTTAGTGATCACGTCTTATTGGGCTACAACATTCCCAGCTCTATATTTTGGGCTCCAATAACCCAGCCCGTTTCATTACTATACACACCTAATAACTTACTAACTGCACTCGTAGTTCTATCTTCATTCTTCATTCGGCTCGCCTCACCACAATTCTCAGGTTTTCTTAGAAACGTTTTTCTTTGAACAATAAACAGAAACTTTTGTCCACGTGTTAGGATATATTGTCATTGACAGTCTAATTTGTTGACTGCCAGGCTCTTCGAACTGACTTTCGGTATCATGTACCGACCAATCATATTATTGGTTCGTCTCATTAACAACCCAACAGACACGAGGTGGATTTGGTTTTCTCAAATAAATGTGGAGAAAGCGTGAAAACGAAAGTGTTTGACTTTGAGAAACCACAGCCAATCATATTAATCGGCCGAGTTCATGACAACTCATGCATTCAATTTTTAAATGGTTGCCACCATTTTTTTTTAATTAATCACATTTATAATTTATTTTACAAAATTACTTATAATAACAACTTCAAATTAAATAAATTAAAAATATATAATTAAATAAAATAATTTTTACGATTTTATATATTATATATATATTATATATATATATATATCAGTCGACAGTTGCGTGGTAGAGCAGAAACAGCTGTCAAGGAGCTGAATTGCAAAGGAGAAGAAAGCTCCGATAAAAGAATAAACGGGCGGAATTAGGAATCCGGCCTGGTGCAATAACCCAACAAATTTCCGAAATTACTCTTTGTCGTGTCGTCGGTATAAATATCCGAAAACTCGGCCTCTCAGAATCAAATCTACCACCAAACTCTACTAAATCTCCAAGTGAGTGCAAATCCAGAGTTCATTGAAGAATAACGTCAAACACATCATCTACTGGGCTGACTCCCGACTCTTCTTCTATGTATCAACAAGACGTAAACTCCTTCTCCATGACAAAGTCCGTCACTCACTGGAGTCGGACCGAGGATAAACTATTCGAGGAAGGGCTTGTTATGTTTCCCGAGGAATGTCTGGATCGGTGGCAGAACATCGCGAGCAAACTGCCGGGTAAGTCGCCTAAAGATGTGATGGAGCGCTACGAAGCGCTTGTACATGATTTAGTTGAGATTGACGCGGACAGAGTCGAGTTGCCTACCTATGCCGATGATTCGGATTGGGACTCACCGAGTCAGATCTCGTTTGCGCCAAAGCAAAAACGTGGCGAGCCTGAGAGAAAAAAGGGCACACCTTGGACAGAGGAAGAACACAAGTATGTAGTATTATGGTTTTTTAAGTATTTTTATTTTTAAATTTTATACTAAAAAATAATTTCCTGTTTTGGAAATGAAAATTTGCACGACATAAGGATTTGATGCTGTAAATTTACGGATTTACACTAATTTTGCCTGATTCCTAGATTTGTGGTTACCTGTTTGGTTGCTGTGTAGGAAGACGATAGAAACCGAATTAGTTCAATGTCAAGTGTTGTCTTTGTCCCTGTAGAACTGAAAGTAGAAAAAAGTTAGATAACTGAAAACGATGTTGACAATTAAACAAAAAAATTGTTTTTCTTTATTAATTTCAATTAGTAAACGATTTAATTTAATCAAACGAATTATATGTGATGCTTTGACTTCATAACCCATATGCTGGTTTTGTTTGAATTCTGTATTTTGTAGAAATTAATTCCAATATGATTGTGGAAATGCTGATGGAGTGAAATTTTATTGTTTTGTTTTGAGTTATTGATACAAAACATTTATAAATCCTCCAAAGCTGAGAGTGTATTCTGATATTATTTTTTTGGGTCTAAATTAAGAAATGTTTTAGGTTTCTACAGTTGTTTCCGGCGAACATATTGAATGAGTGTTTTGAATACTGCAACCAAACTCTGTACATCTCTGCTGAATTATCTACAACTTGTAGATTTGTTTATATTATTATGAAGATTGGTTGTCCAGATCAAGTTTATGAAGTCGAGACACTAAATTTTAAGTTTTATTTATTTGAAAACAAAATTTCATAGTTTGATTATTTTTGTTTGATGGGACTACACGTTCTTTCTACTCATTGAACATATGCAATGCAATACAGAGTGCAGAATGTATGTTTTTAGGTTGCTTCATTGAATCAATCAGTTCAATTGGAGTTCCTGATAGATCATTGTTAACATTTTTTTCTTGTTCTTAATAGTGAAATTTCTATGGTATTGCATTTGCTTCACTATTTCTTGTGAGTAACACGGACGTGCATGCAATGGTAGTAGATTTGTGAATGGACAATCAAGTTATTACCCACTTGTATTCTTGTTCTATTTTGGATTCTCATCACGAGCTGGTGTTGTAACAGGTTATTTCTAATTGGACTCAGTAAATTCGGCAAGGGTGATTGGAGAAGTATTTCTAGGAATGTAGTGGTAACTAGAACACCAACTCAGGTAGCTAGCCATGCCCAGAAGTATTTCCTTCGCCAAAGTAACGGCAGGAAAAGGGAGAGGAAAAGGTCAAGCATCCATGACATTACCACAGTGGATAACAATGCAGTGGCAATACCTGTTGACCAGAGCTGGATTCCTTCCCCCGGAGCTCCAGATCAGCAACAGCCATCCGCATTGCAACAGTTTCCTCCACAAAGCCAGTTTCCTGGTCAAGTAGGCTTGTTGGGGTATCACAACTATAGCTTTCCTACGTAGAGATGCACGGTGGTAGCAGCATGCCCTGTATATAAAGAAATGGTACGGTCGTACCTATCCACATCCAATTTGTAAAGTTTTATTTATTTTTATTTTAGCTAGTAGGTGATTAGAAGGAGCATTGTGAAGTAAATTTTACAGTCTAGGTTGTGTTTTAATCATTCATGTAGAGTAAAGAAACTAATTGGTGAAGTGTTTGGGGGATAGTGTACTTTAATTTAATAATGAATATGATAGTGCTAGGAAGATAACAAATTTTTTATAGTGATAGGAAGAAAGTAAATTTTTTCTCTCTTTTGCTCATTTCACTAATCAATTCTTTCTAATTTGCTCATTTCACTAATTAATTACATCATCTTTACTCATTTCCTCTTTGTTTGATCAAATTATGTCCTCTGTTTCGCATCAGTTGTCAAACTTTCTGCAGGTTGGTCAGCTATATTTGTGATTGCTACTTGAGAGTATTGACTTAAATGTCTAACAATTTTGGAAAACAGGGTTATTTGATAGTGTCCCAGAAACAGTAGTATTCTACAATACCGCCTTTTATTTTCCTCCTTTTCATTTCTCTTGATTATAGACTAATTTATGTTTACATCCAAAGGCTGAGTATGTGCAATTCTTTTCAAAGCAATGAGGACAAACTATTGCTGAATTCCAAACTTTGTTGAATGTGTGAAATTAACTGTATTGCCTTCACAGTTCTGTGGAGAGCCTACACACACAACCCGTTTCATCCGTTTATGTTTGAAGAATTCAGTTAACACCACAATTTATCATGCAACAGTCAACAGCAAGTAAGGTCAACAAATATTATCCAAAAAGAAAGGGGGATGGCAGATACGAAATCTTTTAACATTATAAACCATTGTTGAGTATTAGCGACACTAAGTCATGACACCAGCAAAGCAGAGAGAATGAAGCATACAGGAAGAACA
Organism: Xylocarpus granatum; assembly: GCA_019650275.1. Lineage (NCBI taxonomy): Eukaryota > Viridiplantae > Streptophyta > Magnoliopsida > Sapindales > Meliaceae > Xylocarpus > Xylocarpus granatum. Next base: position 24,179 of record BNST01000693.1, read on the forward strand.
TTATAAAGCACAGAAAACAAATTAAAACAGTTTTCCGAGCAGCATACGTCATAATTACTCGAGCACAAGTGTCATAATCTAGCATAAGTCAGATTCATTCCTTATGTGGCTCTTCAGTTTTCTGCCAAAGTGAAGAAATATCTAGTTACGTGAACTAAAATCTCCAGCAGAGACAGATTAGCTGTGGATTACATATTCACGACTTCGGTAAGTGAAACAAGTTGAACCACCAACTTCACAGGTAGACATAGGCTCATGATCTAGGCACAAGTTTTGTATTCACACCAATGGACTTTCCTACACATTGAAACAGATGAGGTCACATAAAGTACTATTCCATGTATCACTTTGACTAAAAATTCGTGGAAGTGGAAATGAGACCTATTCATAGCAGGGCTGATAAGAATCCACCGATTAGTTTAAGTGGCAATATCTTGAAACCATGGAAATGAGAATTCTAAGTCACAAGATAGAGGTTCAGGTCATTTAAGTGTCAAATAGAGGGCATCATCTTCGTTAACTTCTTTGCTCATGAAACAACTAAACATACCAACTACTCTGAAAGAGCATACGATCGCATAATGATGTGTATCATCTCTACCCTTCCTGTCCTTCCCATCTATTTGTATATTTCTCTTTATGATGAACTGCATTCAAGTGAATCTCAATTCACACATTAACGACCAATTCTTGTCGTAAGAACTGACATTTTAATTTCAGAAACAAAAATATATTATTTTAAGCATCTAACTATATTTAAAACTGCTCAATCTTGCATTAAAAAAGAACTCATTAAGCGAAGATCCAAGCTTACAGCACACAGTAGTATTAGGATAAAAGAAAAAAGAATTCAAATATAGAGTTCGTGCAAAAAAGATCTTACAAAACATTCATGTGTGCAAAACATTTTTTTATCTCCTGGGTTAGTATTGAATCATATCCACATTTTTATCAAATCAATCAACCACACAAACATGTCAGATAAAAGGGCTGGAACCACATTTTTCAGTATTGACTCGTATTCAGATTGCATAATCCTAAACTAGAGTCAGTCCAGTGGCCAACATGGCCTAGCTATTTGTGTTAGCCTGGCTGGCACATCTTCTTTATCCCTCAAAAAGGGAGAAATAGTATCTAATTACTAACTGGCTAGCTATGCTCAACTGAACATAGTATCTAATTAGAAGAACAACCACATTTACAAAGTCTTACCATCTCAAATTCCCCGACTCAGTTTTCAACCAGCAAAACACAGATCCAAGTCATTTTAACGATGTACATATTCATGGTTCTGCTGTGGCAGTTCTTTGTTGAAAACCTGTCTGAAAATTCTTTCAACTAGATTTGTATACTCAACATAAAAAATTCAGGGTAGGCCAATATAAAATCTTCTCAGTATCTCTGAAATTCTGCCCCTACCAAATGACCTCAAACTCTAATAAGTCCACTTTATTGAGCCTAATATGGTATTCAGCTTAGCATTGTGGTGTTTCACAAATATTTGAGGGAAAGAAAGGTTCAATTTTGGATGTTTTGATTTTATGATTCTGATCCTGTGCGCTCAAAAAATCAAAAGATTAAAAAGAGTACAGTTTGAAATTGAGACAGCCCAATGCACACAAAATGAAATAGAAACTATGCATACCTTATCAGCACTCTCTTTCCCCTTCTGCATTTTTTCTTTCTCAGCTTTCTGCTTCAGTTTCTCCAGCCTCTCCCTCTCCATTTTCTGCCCTCAGAGAATCTAAGTCGTTAAACTGCACCTCTACTACAAAGGAAATACACAATAAAGAAGTAAATATAGAGTAGGATCACCACAGCTAAAATAGAAGTGATCTTATAAGTTAGCTTAGTAAACTATCCTGCATAAGACTAGTTTTTTAATTTCAGACTATTGTCTTACTTACTATCATGCCTTTTATGTCTTACTTAGGGACCATGTGATACAAGTTTGGTTGATTTATTAGTACGTGCGCAAAGAAGGGCTGCTGCTGAAATTCTAAGGTTATTTTATAATGTAGCCTCTTTTAATTCATTGTACAAGTTTTATATCATTATTTCCTTTGAGTTCTTCTAGGCTCTAGCCCAAAAACTGCTGCTACTTCGTTCCAACTTCAATCTTTTCTTCATTTTTGCTAGAATCATCTACTTTGCCGCTAAATATTCATCTTAAAAGCTCATTTGTGTCAACTAGCTTTAGAAGGTGGCATCGTTTCAGTGGATGTGATCAGTTCCAATATCGCATGCTGCGCCGAAAAAAGAGAGGACATAACTTTCTGAGAAACCAGAGGTAAAAAAAAAGAGCAAAGAAAAAACGAATAACATATTGTCCAGTTTATTGGATGAGAAAGCCAAGGAAATAGAAAAAAAGAGAGAAAATCAAACAGAAATGGATGAGTAAAGAACAGTCAAACAAATCCCTATTGAAACCTGACATTAAAATAAATAATTTGAATGATTAAATTTAAGGAATTTAATAAAGAAAATCAAAAGGCAGAAGTAACATTTCCTGTATTGTGGCAGACTCGATGTTCATGATTATTCTTCTTCGACAATTTCTCAAGAAGCAAACGCAAAGTCGTCAATAGTAACTAACAGATATGGAGATTTAAAGATATATAAAAACATTATTATACCAGGAACAAAAGCTCGAAATCTCACTTCAATCAGCAACACTAGAGCTCATCTAAAGATGAGATCGTCAATCGATCATAGTCGACGAGCAGTAAAAGTAGTTATATTCCGTTCTTATCTTTCATGTTTCTACATTTTCTAAAGAACCTAACAGAAGAGAGAAATGATTCGGAAACCTGTACGTAAACGTTCTCAGCAGCACGTTCCTCCTGGCTCAAGACACGGCCTTCGCCGTCGCTGAAGTAACGAGTAGCTCCCCGAGTTGACTCCATCGAACGCGTCACGCTGAGTCGCCGCAGTGTAGATCTCATAACCATTTGATTTTGGTCCCTGTGTTTGCTCGTGCTCGTGTCCGAAAACGTTACATTCTCATGTCACGTCATGATCCTTTTCATGACAATTGAATTTTCAGATCATAATAAACCTTCTTTTACAGTGTGGGATGATTCCATCACTTGATTGGCCGAAGGGCGAGAAACTTGGTAGTAGTGTTGGTAGCCAATAAAATACTTCTATTTTTCTTATATTATTTTTAATTAAAATGTCACATCACATAAAACATTATAATAACTCTAGCACGAGGCCTTGAACCTAATTTTAGGGTTTACCCTAATTTTAGTTCAATTAAATAATAATTACCTTTTTTATTTTTCCCAATATTGTATGGTTACCTTATTCGTTTGGGTGCATTACACGACCAACGCGCTTCATGTGGAGTGCTGTGGAGCTGGTGCCAGCTATGCGTGGTTAATATTTGAGTTAACATTACCATAATCGAAAATATTTAACGGCCCAATTAATAGTTATGAATTAATTATGGTAAATAATGACACTGCGAAAAACATTAGTGGGTCCCATCGAAATTCAAAAAAAGGTCAAAAGTTCCCCAAAAGGAAGGATCAAGGAAGGCAAGCAGAGGGTTGTTCTAGTACTTTCGACGAGAGTCAAGGGCAATATCGGAATTAAAATTTATATCTATGGCAGGACTAAACTGTAATATTCTTTTTATTTTTATTAAATTAACGTTTATTCTCACCTCTCTCAAAGCACACGCAATGAATGGAGAAAAGAGCAAAAAGCTTACTTCTTGCAACGTGCCGCTCTCCTTCCCTGAATCTTTGTTATTATCAAAATCGTCCTTGTACTTTTCAAATTAAGAAATTATGTACAAAATATTTATTTTTTTCAAAGTACCCCCATTGTGATAATTCGGACATTAACCCTAACGAAACAATGTGGGGAACGAATTTTAAATTTCTCACACTCTCTTCTTTATTCAGAAACATTATATGTGATTGGGACAATGATAATTTTAGAAACGTATAGGGATACGTTTGATAATAACCCTCAATAATTTCGGTATCACTAAATTTAAGTTGAGTGAATGATGATCTCTCTCTTCTCTTCTTTGAACAAGCAAAAGCAACCTCCCTTCCATTGCTTTATTATATATGCATAAACATATATGTATGACTCAAAAAGCATCAATATCTCTGTAATCTGTAACCGAAAGCGAGGAAGAGAAAAAAATTATAAATTAAAGGGCAAAACCCCATTTCTTAGAGATAGCATATTCAAAGAAAAAAATGGTGTCTGCAAATCGGGAAATGGCGGTGTACTGTTTCGACACTCTTGTAGCTCACTACAACAGCGAGGACGCTCCTCCTCCTGCCTTTGATGATGGCCACCAGTGATTATCTCTTTCTTTATTGTTTTTACGATTTCTAATTTCACGTGATCGCCTTTTTTGTTAAACCTTGTTTTTTTAAAAAAAAATTAGTGTTTATGTTGTTTTTGGCTTCCATTGTAATATGCACGTATTTCTGTTACTCGTGACTCTTTTTTAATTTTCCCCCCTCCGTTTTCTGGTAAATTGTGGCTGTTTTGGTTTGATGTGGTTGATGCTGTTTGATTAATTTATCTTGTGAATTTTTGGAAATTGATGCCGATTAAGCTGTGTGTTTGATGTAATTTAAGTGATTTGATCCATGGTAGATAATCTGGCCTTAATGTATCTTGTATTTGCCAAACAATAAACGCGTTGCACACGCTAGTGGAATATTTTTGTTTTCTTATATGTTGATTTTTGATTGAACTGTCAATCTTTGTGTATTTTTAAAATGGCTTTTGCCCAGAGCATTATTGGTTACTCAAAATACCCTGTTAATGGAATTTGACCGATTTCTGTACTGTAATCCATGGAGATATTGGTTTCTTAAAAGGAATTCTTTTTTGTTATGCTGAAAGCACTGTTGGGCTTTTTCTAGAAAACTTGTGCTCTTTCTTTACTTTCATGACTAGATGACTCGTATTTCAGTCCGATTCCTGAGGTTCTCTGTTATTTGCTGCTGGATCATGAATTTTGTGTGCTCTATAGTTGGCCGCATGAACTAGATGGGTGCTCTCTCTAAGATTTTGGTAATTGATAATGCAATTGTACATTGTGCTGATGTGTATGTATATGGCTTTTATAATAAGTGCCTTGAGTTAGAATTACAGTTAAATTGCATTTATTGAAGCAATTATTTGTCTCATTATATGTCCTATTACTGTTTTTCTTTACGCAGATTGTTTTAATTAGAAAAAAAAACTCTTGTTGTACATAAAAATAACAAACACCTGGCTGTTGTCATGTAACACGTTCTCTTAGTTTTATGCAACTGCAATGTCAATTTCAGAAGTTCCTTCGGATACGTTACTATTTATTTTTCTTCAGATCAAGATTGTGCTGTGATGGTGGTTCTGAATTTAGTTGCATAAATAATTTTCATTTTCTTTTGTTTGTCTTTACTGCTTTAAGTGTCATTTTTCTTCTTCCATTAGGATGTGATTTCTTTGTAATGTCAGAGCAATTGTCATTTCAGTTTACATCATTTATATGTTCCAATTTCCTGTTACTATAATGGTATCACTTTGATGCATCCATGAATTCTATGTACTTCTTTGGTGGTTCTTAATTTCTAAACCACTTGATTTGGTCCATGGTTTGATCTAATTCTTATGTTGACTCCGATTTATATCTGGAATTGTGTTCGGAACTAAGTCCTCCTTTGATACTTATCTCTTCTGGTTCAGCCCATTGTTTGTCACTTGGAAGAAAGTGGTGAATGGTGGAGAACCTCTTTTGCGTGGATGTATTGGAACTCTAGAAGCTCGTTACTTGATTAATGGCTTTAAGGACTATGCTCTGACCAGGTATTTTGGAGAACACATGCTTTGCTTTTGAGTTAAATATGTGCTGATTGTTTCATTGTAGTTATGAATCCTTTTCTTGTTTACCTATGTGTGTGACATTTTTGCTGTATCGATTCTTTATTTTAGTACCATAGTATTAGTACAATGACTTCCTATGTGATAGAAAGTTGTGGAGTGAAATAAATTGAGAAAGTTTTGTGACAGTTAGCCTACCTAGTTTTTGATAACGACTATGCTGATATTTATAACATTAAATTCTATAGTGTTACCCTGGCATTTTTGTTGTTGTGGTGCCATGTCTTACCACATCATTTGATGTGAGGATGAAGAAAACCTTAAGAATCTCAGCCCAGTTCAATTGTATGATAGTGAAAAGTCTAATTGGTTTAGTATGGTTTTTTCTGGTGGGACATAAAAATATTCATTGGCAACGGAAATACACTGCAAATATGTCTTTCATCTGTTCTTTTTGCCTTAGTCAATTTTAGTTGGTTCAGTCCTGCTGGCCATAAGATGGCTATTGTAATGTTATTTCTTGTTTCAGTTCTCTTTAGTCCTTTCTTTTGTGATGCATACAAAAAACTAAAAAATGTTTATGTTTTATTGTTTGTTTGCGATATCTTTCAGTGCTTTGAGGGACCGAAGGTTTCCTCCTATACAAGCTAAGGAGTTGCCATCTTTGGAATGTACAGTTTCCATTCTGACTGATTTTGAAACTGCTAACAACTATCTTGACTGGGAGGTATGTCCTTTTTAACATGTTTTGTTACTTGGAGTTTTCTTCACATCTTTATTTCATTGTACTAAGCAGCAATATACGTCAGCTTTATATAATTCTACTTTTGTTTCCTTGAATTGTTATACTTGATAGATTGATTCTAAAAACCTGGCACATTGTAATCATATCTTCTGGGATAGCGATGACCATAATGGTATTTGTACTTAAAGTTGTAAAACTTGGAATTTGTAGCAGAAGTGTGTTTAAGCTTTAAAATAAGTTACTTCCCTCTTGGATGCTTTGAAATACATTTTTTGAATTTATTAGATTGGCTGTTGGCCTTTGATTTTGGTGTTGATTGGTGTTGAGAGAATGCTGGCAGTCTTTGTGCAATTGTGTTTTTGCTGGCAGTCTTTGTGCAATCGTGTTTTTGCCAGCAATCTTCCTGCTACTGTGTTTTTTTTATTCTTATCTATTTTCTGATTATAGTGATTTCTAATTGCAGATTGGAATGCATGGTCTAATTATTGAGTTTACTGACCCTGAATATAACACAAGGCGAAGTGCCACATACCTGCCTGAGGTGCCTGCCCATGAAGGTAATTTTGTTGCTTATTAGAATCCAATTTGTTGTTTTGAAATTATTCTCTTGTAGAAGTGGAGGATGTGAGTAGAAGAATTGCTTTGACCTAAAGTAGTAGCGATTATTTCAGAACTAATTTGATGCATGCAGTATTTTGGGTGGCTAGCCTGTGTGCAATGCTTCTCTATTTACATCTTGTGTTTGTTATAATCATTATTTTTGTTTGAAATTGTGAACAGTACAGGGAACCCTACTACCACCTTCATGTGAAGATGTTTAGATTATTTATGAAAGCCTTTTTTTTTGTATGCTATTTCAAGGACAAAATTTGTCCTTGATAACTAATCAGTCACCTGCCGAGTAACTAATGCCCTAACTTTACTGCAAACCCACTTTTAGGATTGCCATGGCTGCACTCATTATGCTCAACATTTTCAGTTAATTCCGAAGAATAGAAACAAGAGGGTATATACTTAGATACCTCTTTGTGCCATGTGTTTCAATAGAAAGCCCAAGTGGCACTGATGATACAGCAGGTGGTAGTCCTCTCCATTTCCCATAAATGTTTCATACCCTCGTTTGAATGGGATTCTGCCCTAGGTCTTTTGGGTAGCAAGTAACATTATCATCTATATTACTACAATTCATGGAAGTATGTTTTACTCAAAGGTTTACACGCTCTTGATCCCGCAAAAACACTTGTGCTTACTATGGAATGATTTCTGCTAGCAGTGTCTGCTGATAACTAAGTTGTCTCTGTTGTGGTTTTACTTTGTTGTAGGTTGGACAAAGATGGAGGCAATTGACTCACTGATGCGCAAGGCAGGGTACAGGGGCGCCATCACTGAGTCACTCCGCAAGCATGTACGACTGACCCGTTACCAGAGCACACTATTTACACTGCACTACAGTGACTATGCCTCGTATGTCAATGCAACTAGGGGTGCAGCTCCGGCTGTTGTTGGGGCTAAGCCCGGCAACCGTTGATTCTTCAAACCACTTTTGCTGAAACTGCAAAGTCCGATTGGTCAAAAGAATTATTTAAATTTTTTCTTTTTTTCTAAAAAAAGTGGCTGGGATCGAAATGTTTATGTTCCTCCCCATTTTACTTCAGTAATTGTTCTCACCTATCGATACATTCTTCAAATTCATCTGGTTTTGAAGATGGAACCAACCATAACCCACCTGATGTGAACTCAAAATTTTGTTGCTTCTTGTCATGCAACGTAACATTCAGTTTGCAGCTTCTCTGGAAAAGCTGTGCCCGTGTAAACTCTATTACTTAGCAAGTTATAATCACGCAGGATTGTGTTTATTTTGCTTGGTCGTTCGCTTCTTTTGTTTTAATCATGGATGCTCATTGTTTATCCTGTCCTTATTATCGCTGTGAATTTCTTCCATTGTAGCCGGGTGAAGACCTCTTGGTTGATGCCTGAGTTCCGTTGTTACTTTGAACAAGGTTTTGTAATGAAATGACCATTCCGCCCCTGTGGAACTTAGGTAGAAGAAAAAGTAAATCCGTTGAATTAAATTTATTTATAAAGCTTGATTTATGATTTACAGTAAATTAATATCAACCATTGGATCGGGCGAATACAACGTCTGCAGAGGCCATGACCAATTGGTCAAGTTACATGAAGTCCATTTTACCCGTCTTTGATCTCACTAAAGAAACAAACAAACAAGCGGGACGGTAACAATTTCCACACGCTCGAACGCTGGTGTACGTCATCACTACGTCTTTCCTTCTCAAATTCCGACCGCATCAAGTCGTCAAAGCGAAGCAAAATCAACAGACTAAGGTTCTTCCTCTCTCTCTCTCTCTCTCTCTCTCTTTCTATCTGTTTTGTAGATTCATTACACTTCCGTTCGTCCAGATTCGCTAATTCTTGGACTTAGATCTAGTAATTTTACTGATTTTTCGATTATCTTTTTTCGAATTACTACGCCGTCGATTCGCTTTCCATTCACTGCTTCTGTAAGTTTTGATTCATTTTAGTTCTTAATCGAGTTTTTTCTGCGTTGATTTTGTTAGGTAGTTTTTGAAATTCAATAGTGAGTGTTAACAATTGAGAGATATGAGTCAGAAAGGGTTGATATATAGCTTTGTTGCCAAAGGAACTGTCGTTTTGGCAGAGCACACGTCGTATTCCGGAAATTTTAGTATCATAGCCGTTCAATGTTTGCAGAAGTTGCCTTCCAATAGTAGCAAGTACACGTATTCATGCGACGGCCACACTTTTAATTTTCTTCTCGACGGTGGATTCGGTATTTTCTTCTAATTTGATGTAAATGTTGTTAGTTTTTGTAGTTTTTCACTGTGAAATTGTGTTGTGAGGATGTTCTGTTTGTTGGGAGTTTCGTGCAGTGTTTCTTGTTGTTGCTGATGAATCGGTTGGGAGGAGTGTGCCATTTGTGTTTCTTGAACGAGTCAAGGATGATTTTAGACAGCGTTATGGGGCAAGTATTCAAAATGAGGAGTCACACCCACTTGCTGATGATGACGATGACGATTTGTTCGAAGATCGATTTAGCATTGCATACAATCTTGACAGGGAATTTGGGTTCGTATATGCTGGATTGTGTCAAAATCTTCGTGTTTTGATTGCAATATTCAGTAAGCTCATAATGTTTCGCTATCCTCTCATAGGCCAAGGCTTAAGGAGCACATGCACTATTGCATGAACCACCCAGAAGAGATGAGCAAGCTTTCCAAATTAAAGGCTCAAATAACTGAGGTCAAGGGGATTATGATGGACAATATTGAGAAGGTACATGTTTTATTTCTTGAGGAATGTTATAGGTTGTTCTTGAATAATGTTATGGGTCATGGAAACAACTATGTTTAATGTTGGAAATGGACATAGAGATTTTGTAGTCTTTCTTTGTCACTTTGAGCAGTGTGCAGAGACTTCTTCGATGGAGTATGATTTTGTTTGAGACTATGCTACAGTTCTTTGACATGAATCCCTTTTCTAAAGTTAGCATAGAGTTATCTCCTCATACGAAATGAAAATTGTCATCTTTTACTCTTTCAATGTCAATCTTTCATGATTGGGTATGTACATCTTTGGTATAGATGCTGACTATAGTTTATGAGAAGTTGAGTGTCTGATTGATGTCATTTTTGGGCTAGCACAAATTTTGTCTCCTTTTCTTGGAAGTTAAAGCACATGAAGTGAGAAGGACAAAAATGTTTTGAAAAGGTAGGTTTTTGCATTGTTGAAGACTAGTGGCAGCCTCATTTAAAAGTCTAGAGAAGGCTTAAAAGAATAGTCTCTGAAGCCCAACAAACTTTTAGTATGGACTATAGTTGATAGAAGATGCAAAAGGTGCAAAGCATGGTTTGGTTTATTTTGTCATTGATTTCATGCAGTTTGATAGCTTAAGTTATGCATAGGGAAGATATTAGGATTTCAAGATTTGGGTACTGTTGTAATCAAAATGCTATCAATAAGCAAAATTTTGGAGATTTTTGGATGTAGTGCCGAAGCAATGCTAGATGTTGTTCTAGCTTATGCCTTGAAAATCCACGAGAGAAGATAACTCTCAAATGAGGGTTTGTCAAATTTTGCGACAAAGAAAGATCCAAAAGGGAGAATTAGTTGAAAAATATTATTGCATTGATTGATCAATAAACTAATGAATAACGATTCTAATAATAATAAATTGTACTAATTGATATGCGGGCTTCAATGAGTCACTGGCCAGTCAAAACACGTGAGATTGATATTTAGGCTTTAATGAGAGAGGACTGTTAGAAAGGGTAGCACAGCAGAGAGAGAGAGAGTTTGAGCTTTAGAAAAACGTTAACTTTGATATACTGGAGTTGCAGAACAAGAAATGCATTGCAAAGCATACTAGTTGTTGGTAATAGAAAAGATTCAGAGTCATTGTGAAGTATTCTTGATTTCTGCTTCTTGTTAGAAAATGGGTGGTGAAGGGTAATGATCAACCATTATGGATCAACTGGATTTGCAATGTCTTTTAATCCTTGCATGCCGTCTAAGGACATTGGATTAGAAGATCAACACGCATGGTGAAGGGTAATGATCAGGTGGCTATTACAGAACCACAAAATATATATGCAATTGGTTTCATGTTCCCTGAGATAGAAGGAAGTAAAGGTTCCTTCTGGTATTGCGAGTTGGAAGGAAGTCCAGTCTTGGCGGAACATTTTGTACTATCATTGTCGTATAAAATTATATTGCTGTCACCTGATAGCACTATTTGTTACATCATTTTCTCTGTTGTCAAGCAGCCAGTTCATTAAACTTTCTGTCAGTGATTTTGAACCAATGGTATAATCTATGTTTTCTCCTGAGCAGGTTTTGGATCGTGGGGAGAGGATCGAGTTACTGGTGGACAAAACGGAAAACCTGCAGTTCCAGGTACGTACAACTTCTCACTTTCGTTATCAGTGTTGAAAGGAATTCAGAGAAAGTTTGCGATTCACCTCATTCTGCTGATTCTTGTCTTATGATTGTAGGCTGACAGTTTCCAGAGACAAGGCAGGCAACTGCGGCGAAGGATGTGGCTGCAGAATCTCCGAATGAAGCTGATTGTGGGAGGAACAATTCTTTCCTTGATCATCGTACTTTGGCTTTCTATCTGTGGGGGATTTAAGTGTTGATGGGGCAAAGCAAAAGCCGGTATTAGTAGAATTGTCTATTTTTTTTCATTTGTATAAAACAAATAAAGAAATTAAAAATGTTTTTGGTTCTGTATATGACACTGTTGCTGCTAATGTTGAATGCAATTATCTGTTTTGACACTGTTGCTGCTAATGTTGAATGCAATTATCTGTTTTGACACTGTTATCGAACTCAAATCCCTGTACCATCTGATGGTTTTGTTAATATTATTTTCTTACTTAGAGGATAAAAGACCATTTTCTTTTCCTTCATTTTAGAATTGCTTGGTTTGGTTCTGCTTTTTATGTTATCGAACTCAATAATTGAGCATCGAGTAGGGTTTTTTTTTCCTTCTTTGGGAAGTGATTCGTGATTGATTGTTTGAAATATACACTCGTTGAAGATATAGAATGAAAAATCTGTAACAATGAGACAAATATGTGTATTTGATGGAGCAATATGGCTTTAGTAACATCAATTGATGCTGCTTTTTCATACATTATCTTTCAATTCCTTAGAAGAGGACTAATGCAATTGAACGATGGTTAAAATTTCAACTTGAAACAACAGCAATGCAAATAAGACACTGTTGCTGATTGCTCGGAGAAGAGAGGATACTTAGTCAACAAATAACTACCAAATTCCAATTATTACTTAATAGACAAAGCTGCTATTTATTTCTTGATTGCTTCGCAAGCAAATTCCACCACAAACCAACGTCAAAATCATTCAACGCAGACATTAATGAAGAAGCTGAACCTCAACCTTAAACCAAGGCATAAAAATTAGGGAAGAAAATCAGCAACTTGCCTCCTCCCTCGTAATAAACGATCAGACTCTCCTTGATCAATATCCGAAGGTCGATGAAGATGAATAATGAATGTAATTGGGGTTTACGGTTGACTCTTTTGTCTTTCCTCTTAAACAAATAAATACCCGAAATACAAAAACGGGTTGACCCGAACCAGTGATTGACGGGTTTCGCGCCGTAGTTGGGTCGACGTCTGAAAGCACCTCGCGCGTTTCCAAAACAGAGGAGGCATTATTGACGAGTCGAATATTTCTTAGGAAACACTTTAAATACCTAATCCAAGAAAAGGAAATTACTTACTGATTGCCTAATTAATTTCTTTCCATTAATCATTTTTTTTTAATTTTAAAATTAAATGATGTGACTGATGACATTCATTCATACACAACGGGCAAAAGAAAGATAACGACTGATGCTGTCGAGCATCAAGGAGCGGGAGCGTACCAAAGCCACCAGATTCTTTTCTCCCTTGTATAATATGACTTTAGACTTGGTCTTCTCTTATCTTGCCTAATCCAAAGTTACCTCCACCACCTGCTTGTATAAATGTCTCCATCAGTCCCCAATTCTTCACTTTTCTATGTAGATCAAACAAATACTGTTAAGAGTAGAGAATGAGTGAATACCCCAGCTTTCAGATACTTTTGTTTCTTAACTAACTCACAAATCCCACTTCTGTAAGGTTTGTCTTTTCTCTTCTCTTTCGTGCAAGACAGTCTTCCATGTCGTATTAACACCTCCTCAAAATCACCCATTTCCATTTTTGCTCTAGATCTTTGTTTGTTGAGTAAAAATGGGCAACTGTTTTTCTGATACAAAGAAATCTGCGTCTGAGATTGCGCCCTACGACTTGGTTAAAGTTAATAAACCCACCAAAGCCACTCCCAACGTTCGATTATGCGGCTCGCCGGCAAGCATTCTCACTGCGTACATTCGTTTTGCACTTCTTTACAAATCCGTCTCTCCCCGGTTTATCCCTTGTGAGACCCCGATTTTCGAGTCCGAAACGCCGACGATTCTCCGAATCGGCTCTGAATCCGTTTCGGGGTCCCGCGAAATGCTGCTCAATTTCATCGAAAGCAAGTTCCCGGACCCGACGTTGACGACGGTGTCGAGTAATGATATTGATGATGATGAAACGGCGCCGCGTATGGTGAGGCTGATGTGGCTACAGCATAAGAGCTTGAGGTGGCATTTGGAGAGAATGGCGAGGTGGGCGGAGGATCTGGCTAAGCGGCGGGGGAAGAAGGCGGTTGATCCGGCGGTGGGAAGTCCGAAAATGGAGGTGAGAAAGTTTGCCACGAGCTATTCCCAGTTGCTGGAGCTGATGTTGGAGCACGCCCAGATGGAGGAAAGAGTCGTCTTTCCGGTGTTAGAGAAAGCTGATCGAGGTAATGTGTGCAGTATCATCATGCACCAGATTGCAGAGAATCAAATTATATGTCTTTTTAATTATTGTTTGTTTTGACGAAGGATTTCTCCATTTTATTTGATCTCTGTAACTAATGAAATAACGAATGAAAGGAGTTCAAATGTTATAGATGCGCAGAAATTTTCTTCATTTTTTTCTCGTAGCAATGCGAAAACATGTGTTGGTAACTGAACTGTTGTGAGCTAGAGAAGAATGTAGATAAGTAAGTTTTGGAGTCATATACTTTGCTTGTGTGGAGAGCGATCTGCATAATGCTGACGAAGCGATTGGGTCTGTGATCGTACAGGATTATGCAAGGCTGCAAATGAGGAGCATGCAAGGGACCTACCAATAATGAATGGCATCAAAGAAGATATCAAGTCCATTGGAGTTTTAGACTGTGGAAGCCCTGCCTATCAGGAGGCATTTCGCAATCTTTCTGTCCGGCTCAAATCATTAAAGGTAAATATCTACTTTGTACAATTAAAAACCAATAGCGACTATGGGGTATTTTAGTGATCTTATATTCTTTGTTGTTTCTCATTTATGTTGCAGTGGGCAGCAAGATTTAGTACTTGAATTAATTAAGATTTTGTCATGGTGGGTCTAATTCTCTTTGTTAATAGGAGCATACCAAGGAACACTTTCAAGAAGAGGAGAGAGATTTACTGCCGTTGATAGAGGCAACGGAGCTGAGCAAAGAGCAGCAAAAGAGAACAATTGTTCAGTGTGTGAGTACGATGCAAGGAACTCACTCACATTTGTTTAATTTCTTCCTTGAAGGACTCCCTCCTGAGGAAGCCATGCAGTATTTGAACTTGACCACTTATGCAGTCATAAAAAATGAACTGTCGCCTAGTTTCATATGATTGTTGTGTAAGATCGATCTAGCTAGCTGTTGGCTTTGATGATTGGGGCATATACTGGAGCAATTAATGATATAATGTTAATAACAAAATTTACTTTCTGCTGCTTCGCTCTTTGTTGCCGTGGCTTGAGGTATAGCATTAAGCCTTGTTTCAGGTGGACAATACTTGATTTGTGGCACCGATGGATAGCTTGGCTGCGGTTGTGAATGGAAGGTGTAAAATCTTTTGCAAGACCAGCAGACCGTGACAGCCATCAATTACGGAAAGCTGTTCTTGACATGTGTAGTATTTTGCAAATCTTTCTTAGTTAGCAAGTGATTGCAGTTTGAATCTGATAATAAATCAATTGACATGTTTGATACTATGCAAGCTGTTTGAATTTTATCAGGCTTCTATTTTCCATTTAGCAGTCAGTATTCCTTTTCAAATGATTGTACTTGAACCATACATTCCCAAGCAGAAGTAACGATATGGGAGAACACATGACATAGTGTTATTCCTTACAATTTCTTTGCCTACAGCCAGTGTAGTGTAGAAATTCACACCAAAAGTAGGATCGTTAATTATAAGATAATTACTAAATTAGTTAATAAAAAATAAATAAATAAACTCAAATCACGTTTCAATATTAGTCAGGGTGAGTCATGTATATCTCATCACATTAAAACCTACATCCATCCATGACTTTTTCCTTCCAATTTGGTATGAGTTTAGGGCATAGAAGGATAGGTGCCTCTAAGATTCTTACCAAATGAACTCTGTGATCATACAAAATTATCAGATACAATATAATCCTGCATGATTTTATTATTACTTTAAGATATTGGAGTAAACTTATAAAAATTTGTGTTATAAATGGTTGTTTTTGATTTGACTGTTTTCATTTTGTTGGAATAAGGTTTTATTTTTACACGAACAATGGAAATTTTGTGTATTCTTATACGGTATAAAATACAACTCAAAAATAAAAAATTTGTATACATAATAGTTTAAATGATTAAAATGGTTGGATTTCACCCGATAAAATTAGGTTAAATTTTATATTAATTATTCTTAATTTCTTTTAATTTTAAATTTTATTATTATTTTTTATAAATTATTCTTCTTATTTTGTAATCGAAGCAATAGAAATGTCAGCATCTGAACTCAAACCCTTCTGAAAAATCTCCCAAAAACCAATTAAACTTTTCTCATAATGCAATAACAATTAAATAAAATGTTTAAAGATATCGAATTCAACTATTAAATTCAGTTTTTGGTTAATCAAATCAACAGAGGGAATAATAACTATTCTTAATAAGTAAAGAAACCAAAATATATAGAATGAACACAATTGGAGGAATGGGTCGTATGCAAAACATGTAATCAACAGACATCCTGATTTGCAGTTATTTTCTTAACAAGTACATAAACCAAAATATATAGAATGAACACAATTGGAGAAATGGGTCGTATGCAAAACATGTAATCGAACAAGACAATCCTGATTTGCAGTTATTTTCTTAACAAGTACATAAACCAAAATATATAGAATGAACACAATTGAAGGAATGGATCGTATGCAAAACATGTAATCGAACAAGACAATCCTGATTTGCAGTTATTTTTCAGGAATTTTTGGAGTACAACTTTGTTCAAGGGTTGTCTCAACAAAGATGAAAGGTCAATTCCTGATTTTTTAAGTCAATTTGAAATTTGACTACCGTAATGACTGAAAATATAAGTCCATTAACCTCTTAACTTTAAAAATTATTATCCAGAAGAAGTATATACGTTACAGTGACTCCAAATTGCGCGCAGCAAGTAAGCGTTTTTTTCACGTTTCTGCGGGAATTAGAATCGTTAAAGCACTAAAGCCGCTGCCTTTGTGGCAGAGAGAGTGGTGGCCACTTGCGGGTGAGTGAGTGACAAAGAGAGAAGAGTAATGGTATTGGGAGTTGCTCTAGCAGAATGGACATCAAATCCTTGCATTATGGGCATCGACGAAGCTGGACGCGGCCCTGTTTTAGGTCTTTTCTTCTTCTTCTTCTTCGTCTTTTCGTTTTACTTTCATTTATTTTTTCTTTCAAATTTATTTATTGTTTCTTGAAAACAATTGGTTTATTTTAGGACCCATGGTGTACGGGTGCTTGTACTGTGCTCACTCTTATCAGAAGACTCTTTCTACATTAAATTTTGCTGGTTTCACTTTCTTACACTTCTTTCTTATCTACTTTTAATTTCATACGGGTTTTGTTTATTTTATTTCTAATCAGGATTTGCTTATTTGTTTGCTGTAACTTTCTGTTTCCTTTCCTCCAATTTGAGGCTTGAATTATAGTCATTATCGTGATCAGTGGAATTTGGTTAATTATACTGCAAATATGTGAGATATCATGGAAAAGCTAAGATGATAATAAAACGTTTCCCCTCGTATATAGTGGAAGGGAAATGTGTTAGTTCCTGAAACCGATCAGTTTTTGATGCTTAAGAGCTGCTTTCTTAAATTATTTCGCGGGCTGATTTTTTTCTCTCCATTAAAATGCCCAACATTCACCTCAAAATGTGCCTGTCACAGTCAAATTTTGGGTGGAGAAGTTCCGGCAGCATTTATGAATGGTTTGCCTTTTTTTTTCTTTTAATTATTTGTTTTCCTCCCTTTGATGTCTTGTGGTTTGTGTGGTGCCACTGCATAATCTATGTTTTTAATATAAACTAAAATTGGTTTTGGGTGTGCTCTTTAAAACTATAAAAAGGAAAAATGAGGTTCTAGGGGGTAGCTGCAATGTGATGCTACAGATTTGGGAGGGAAGTGGCAGTTGTGAGCTGCTTGTTCTCTTTCATGTTGCCTGACCCGGATCACATGTTTGTTCAGCACTCAATCTATTAACTTTATGTTTAACTGCTTACAGATTCAAAGACACTAAAGGAAGAGAAGAGAGAAGAATTATTTGAGGATTTGAAGGCTAACAAATCAATTGGATGGGCTGTGGATATCATAGATCCTAGGGAGCTCTCAGCTAAAATGCTTAATAAGTGAATACTGTGTATAGTAACATTTTCAGGTTTTCTAAGAGTTTTCTGTTTCTCATAAGATTTCCCGTCTACTTTCAACAGAAATAAGATCAACCTAAATGAGATTTCGCATGACTCAGCAATTGGCCTGATCACTAGGGTACTAAACATGGGAGTTCTTCTGACTGAGGTAATGTTCTTCATGTGGCTTTGGTAGGTTTCAACTGAAGACAGTTTTGTTGTTTGTCCCAATAACTCATCATAATTTTATAATGTCATGATACAAATGGAATAATTCTACATGTTTCTATATTTCAGGTTTATTTGGATACAGTGGGAGATGCAGAGAAGTACAGAGTAAAACTGTCTGAAAGATTTCCTTCCATCAAATTTGTTGTGGCAAAGAAGGCTGATAGTCTCTATCCAGTTGTCAGCGGTGCAAGCATAGTTGCTAAGGTAATGAGCATTCCCTTGTCCAAATTTATTCTGTTTAAGTCGTTAGATTATTTTTATTTTATTTGAAAATGTAGGTCACTAGAGATCGAGCTTTGAGAGAGTGGACTTTTGAGGAAACAGCTGAAAACATGCATAGAAATTTTGGGTCTGGATACCCTGGAGGTGAAAGATGCTTAATTCTGTTTATTATTAGCAATAACTTTGAAAGTTGCAGATGGTTATTCTAATATGAGGAATCTGATTAACTTTTCATGTGTTTAGATCCTGAAACCAAGGCCTGGTTGGAAGATCACAAACACAACATATTTGGATTTCCCAGTTTGGTCCGCTTCAGTTGGGGTACATGCACTGCTCATTACAAAGACATGGTTGAAGTATTATGGTCAGTCTTTTTTCTACATTCTTTGCATTTTTTTTATTGCTGGGTCTTTCTATAATTTCATATACCTGTGTTTACACAGGTATATTTTCTGTCTATTTTATGCCCAAGTGCAGTGTGAAGATACAGTTTTCCTTATTTTTAGTCACAGTGTGAATCAAGTTATTGTGGACCAATATTTACTGACTCATTTATGGTCTTTTCAACCCTGTCATAGTGCAGAGCACCTTCACAATTATCTTCTGTAAAAAATATAATATGCTTGAGATGATACGCATGTTGAATGACTGTTGTTTCAAGTGTTTTTGGTTCCTCATCAAAGCCACATGTAGCATGGTGAAAAGATGGTTGGAATATGAAACAGAACAGAATTTTTTTGGAAAACCTTAATGGTTGTTATGGAAACCCATTTTTAAAGTGGTTTTGAATTTCTCTCTTTCAACATTTCTTCAGCTTAGTTATTGCAATAACACATTTTTTTTGGCATAATCTTTAACATCAACTGGTCAAATGAGGATCAAAGTATAAGATGGCTGTTATAACTACTATGTTTTTGATTGATGTTGATCATCTGTTTCCAAATATAACATAAAAACCTTTTGGAGCTTGCTTGCTTATGCCTTTGTTCAATCAGAAGACCATTTTCAGGGACATCTTCACTTGGTTTAACTTGGTTATTTATTTAGTTCATGTAACTTGCTCAAGATTATGATCCTATATCCATAACAGGAACGGAGACAATTATGTATGCAAGCATGTTTCATGAGCTGGTGCATGTCTAGTGCGATTCACTATGTCCCATTCGCCTCCTCCCTTTCTAAATCCCCAAACCTACATCCCAAGTTTCAATGGCTAACAATTTTTGGGGTAATGTATTTATTAATGTTTGTGTTCAGGGAATCCGATAAAATGAATGAGGATGGGTCCGGCAGTAGCTGTGGCAAGCGGCAATTGAAATTAAGTAATGTTGGCTTTACATCTACCAAGAGGAGAAGTGAAGAAATTGAGTCAAGTGGTAAAGGGCGCTGCAAGTTTTTTGAGGCTCGTAAACTTGAGCAAGTCACTCATTTCTAATTGAAGGTTTGATTTTTTCTTTTGAAAATTATTGCTTTCCTCAAGGAATTTATCATCTATTACAGAATCTTTGAATGATCAGATTATGCTTTCTGTAATGTGTTATTGACAATGAAATTAAGTACTGTTTATATTTAACCGAAGAAGTGAAAATTTGACTGAATGTATTAAATGCCCTTCCGATGGTCATAGCACTACCTCTTGTGCTTATTATGTACAAGAGAATTGACACGTGTACACACATCCTTGTGTTTTCTGTACATTCAGAAGAAACACCAATTCAATAGATAGACAGGAACTGGAACTTCTTATGTCAATAGCATGATCATTTCTTACAACCAACTCCAGTTTTTGTGCTTATTATGTAGAAAAGCGGATTGTTTTGATCAAAACATTATGAGCATTATGATATACCTACTACTACTAGACCCAAGTACTTATTACAGAAGAGCAGTTCAAAGAAAACCAAATACAGGTCTGCTGACATTTACAAGAAACATCAATGCAGAAGCTTTCAACCCAAAAAAAAAGAAAATCACTGCAAGTAGATGCTGTTTTAGGCACACATACAGATATAGATCAGTCTTTGCTTTGCCATAACATTTTCAGATGTGCTAGAGGGGCAACGGCAGTCAAGATGAAGGAGAAAGGCACTAGAGTATTCCAGTTGCATCTGCTAGTACCGTGGTGTGTACGAGGGTCGTGGTTACTTGTTGCGCCTCCTCCATATAAGTATCCAGAACCACCGTTGTTTCCATGTCGGCTAGCTGATCCCCCAGTATGCTCTCCTCGCACGCCACTGACATGCGCAATTTTGTTGCTTTATGCTATGCCGCCACCGGCATAGTTTTTGCCGTTATCATTTCTGATGCCATGTTCATGTTGTTGAATATCTTTATCACCCAGATCATTATCCTTTGAAGATTCTGTCAATACAGTTTTGGTTATATACTCTCGATCCTTGGAAGCAAAAGTCTCTTCATTCCGTAGTATCTTATGAAAGAAAATTAATTTGAAATCGATCGACAGAGAAATAAGATACCGAGTTCGAACACACAATTAACTGTGAAATCATAATATTAAAATATTCTAAAGCGTAATATCTCAGGTCAATTTAATAGTCATTGTTAAAAGGTAAGGCAATTTACGAATTTTTACTGGGTTCATAATGGAAGGAGGTGTTCTGCGATAGGAAAGCAAGGAAAAGTGCAGTGCCGTGTCTTTTTCTTGTAAGAATTATTTCAGAATGAAAATCCCAAGGAAATGCTGTCAACTTTCATATCGGCTTTTTATGAAGTTAATGAACATGATTTTATCCTAATCTATACTAAACTTGAGTTTCTACCTTACAGCTTTATGGAAAATTGCAGGCATATTCAGTTGGATAAACGACTCCCATAGTCTACTATAGGCAGTCTAAAGAACAGAAGAAAGAGAGAACCATAAAAAAGTTGTACACAAATTATCTTCTGAAGCTGGTAATTTAGTGATAAAAAGTTAACTGGAGACAAACCCTTTTGAATCATTGAAGAAGAGGCTGCAAAGACACAAAAACACAGGCAACAACAAAACCTGAAGCCTTTTTAGTACTTGCCATTTGGCTTTGGCATTCCTCTTAACTTTGCGTGTAAAATACAGTGATTTTAGATCTTATTCTGCAATCCTCGACCTGTATTGTATACCCTGCAGCTTCATCTCTCTCTCTCTCTAAATATCTGAATGAATTTACATATAGGGCAGATAATTATGGATCGTATCAATATAAAAATAAAGTAATAATTCCATGGACCTTAGAATCATAAAATGGAATGAGTGGGCTCTAGTTATGCCTCTTATTGAGGTTATTGCAAGCTTTGCAATTTTCTTCCACTGGTCTTTCTTTACACTAGCAACGCCTTGTGCTATCAATTATCTGGACAATTGAACAGATTCGTTGCGACATTGTTTGAAAATAGCATTTTCCCTTGGGGTTTATCGAGCATTAGAAATACTTACGGTGTTGAGTCCGTCGAAAACGTTTGTGAACTGCCGAAAATATTTTGTGCTTGTATTTCATAGTATGGCGGAAATATATAAGGTGTTTTCGGGATTAGGGAAGCTCTTGGGAAAAGCACTTACAAGTGCTTTCTAGAAATCGATTTTTTGAGGTAAAAAATAACTGCTGAAGGTGTATGGTGAGAGGTATTTGATAGGTGCCTTTTCAATAAGGTATGCAATTTAAGCTTTTTTTGATGCTTTTTGACGAAAGTGCCTCTTACATGGTTCATATTTCTTGTTAAAGTTGCTTTTTTGTTTATAGAATTTTGCTCAGCTGTGTGGAGAATTGTTGGGATTATGATGTTAATTTGTTCTACATTAATTTAAAATTAGTAGCATTGAGATTAGTGTTTGATGTGTAGAAATGGAGCAAAGGAAAGCAAAAGGAGAAGGTTAACAACATGGTTTTGTTCGATCAGGGCACTTATGACAAGCTTCTATCTGAAGTTCCCAAGTATAAGCTTGTCACTCCTTCTATCTTGTCTGACAGATTGAGGGTTTGTTCTTCTCAACTATCTCGACTATCAGATTGAGGGTATAAGCAAAAGGACTTTGTTGTTGTTACTTTATCTTGGTTTCTTCATTTGGTGTGAATGTGATAGTAGTCATCACTTACATTCAAAATACAAGCATTTTCTTAGCTACTTAGCCCTAAAATCAAATGTTTCCTTGAGCTTTCAATGCATTCTTCAGTTTATGAGCTATTTTGGGTCTGCCTGGGATCGAGTTGTGATTTTTAATCCATAATTGCTGCGAAATGCAAGTGTATTAATGCATGGTTGGTTGATAAACATTAGTTGTTAGTATAAAAGTGTTCTCATAAAACATTTTAGTTGTTGTGCTTTCAAAATTAAGAGAAGCACGTCTATGATTAATTTTGGAGATGAAATTTGCCACCCCTGAAACAATTAGTCTAAGCTATGACATAATTTCTAGTTGATCATTTTGCTGGCACACAAAGAATCTGTGTTTGTCTCTCTCTCTCTCTGTTTTTTTTATTTGGTTTTGGGTGGTTGATTAATGAGGCTGTTTTCTTCTATTGCATTCTTCAGATCAGTGGCTCACTTGCACAGAGAGCAATTAAGGATCAATTAGAATGATATCTGCACATGCCAGCCAGCAGATTTACACTAGGGCCACCAACACCTAGGCAGCAACCTAAAACTAATTTTCTCTTCTAGCAGTGATCGAAAGTAGTTTCTCTTTGGTCCATTTTGTTTTCATCCAAATATTTTTGCTGAAGAAGTTTGATTAAATGTTTTACATTTCTTGTCAATAGCCAAATTTTGTTTCCCTTTACATTTATATGTGCTGAAACATTTATTGTTCAGCAACATGTTTTAACTCTTCTTTTATGGCTTTCTGAAATTCATGTGTTAATAATTGTGCACACTTTGGCTTGAATGAATATTATGATATTCTCTTGGATCATCATCAACAAAATATGTTGGTAGTTGTTGACTGATTCTGTCATCAAACAGAGAGTTAAAAGTGAAATAGGATGAACTTGGCATACATACACAAAGGAAGTTAGTCAACATAAAAATCAAAACTTTTGGTTGCATGGAATCATAGTTTTGATTTTGTGTCCTTGAAAATGATAATGATATGCCGGCGCTAGAGTTTAAATTTGATGCAAGGATTCATAATAATTGTTGGATTGTTTTCTTCCCTTCCACTAGACTTGTACTGACTTGATCTGTATGGGCATGGTCCAGTGAGATGCTAAAACTTCACCAAACATATATAGACTATAAATTACCATCTTAAACAGTGAAAGACTAATGATGCCAAAGATCTTCACAACTGAAAATCCAAAGACACTATCCAAAATGTCAAATCAACGGTTCTACGTGAATTCCAGCATTTGCCTACCCACAAAGCATAAGCTAGGTTTATAATGTTATTTAGTAAAGTTCACCTTCCTTGTGTGTGTGAATCACACTGTCTGATTGTGGATATGAAATGCATGTTAGCACATAACCTTGTTCCATCTGCTTTTCATCAAGGAATGATCCATCTGATTGGTCCACAGAGCCTGAAACCATCTGACCAGCACAAGTTGAGCAGGCACCTGCCCTGCATGAGTACGGCAGTTCCAGTCCAGCAGCTTCAGCAGAGTCAAGGATGTAAGCATCATCAGGGGCATCAAATTCGTTCTCCTCACCATCTGGTCCAATTAGTTTCACTTTGTAAGTTGCCATTGCGCATGCTTTGAATGAAGAAGATTTCAAGCCAAATGCTTTAGAAACGCTCCAGACGGAACCGGGGCTCTTGACTACCGCACGTGATTTGTTTGATAGTGCACTTTGGAACAAGCTGGATTTTCTGCTAGGGGGCGCACTTTGGAATAAGCAAGGTGTAGGAAGTCTCACAGTTGACATGTTTACGCCTGAACAGAAAACTGAAACATAAATAGATGGAGTCCAGCAAATGTTTGCTAAGCTTTCATTTAGGCACCTTTGGCTTTAAATCAGTTAAGAAAATTGCTCTACAGTACATTTTGATGACTCAAAGAAAGAAGCTAGTATGCATACAAAATTGCGAGGTTAAACATATGCGTAATAGAATACTGAATCCGGAAACTTGAGAAGTATGATGCCATTGAACAAATTATAACAGCTTAGAAGAAGTTGTATTACTTCAACGTTTACATAAAACAATGGAGTACATCTCTAATCTCTATTTTGAATACAGAGATACACATACATAGTGAAGCTAATTTGGCTTTACGACATGTGAACTTCCAAATAAAACAAATATATCAATGCCCCAAAACGCTCACGAACATGTACAGTAGCTTTAAGAATCCGGAAGCACCACAAATTGAGAAAATAAACTTGGCTTCACTTCACTTCATTTGAAAAGTTAACAGTTTACACAGTTACAGAAATGTTATGCTTATCAAATTTACCAAAACACATAAAAATAGATTCCTTCCATTTCAGAAACCCACTTTTTGAAACAAAATCAATTGCCTTATCAAGTTTAGATCAACATTTGAAAAGAAAAAAATTTGAAGCAATATTTTGTAAGTATATCAAAGAAATAAGTTTTGCAGGTGACCCAAAACTATCTTTCTGCTTAACAAGAACCAAATTGATAAGACTTTCATCATGCAGTAATTGGTTTCCGAAAACTATTTCATATTTTATGTATATATCAATGTAAATGATCGCATATACAGATGATATATACAGTCATACTATGATATTCATCAAGTTTTAGTATCCTGGAACCACTCCAAAAGCAAGCCATATATATGGTATTTACATTTCTTGGGTCCAAAATGATGAAAAATCTGATATCTACAAATCAAGATACGTGCTATGCTTAAAAATTACAGAAATAATCAGAAAAAACAAAACAAAAAGAAATCCCAGAACCAGTTTCCAAAGAAAACAAAAGATTATGTGGTTTAAGCATCAAGCAAACAAATTAACCAGCTTTTGATCAACAAATGCATCAATACCGAAAACAGAGGAACTGATAGTAATTCGTATATTCATCAAATATAAAACAAACAGAGATGAAAAAGAATCGTCTGGCAGGCGCAGGAAATCTTACGGGGAAGAAAAGTACCAGGCTGAAACAGTAGTTTGTGTGAGTGGAAAGTGGAATGATCCGACCCAAGGCAGAACGTGAAGAGCTCCTGTTTGTGCAATATATTTAAGACAGCAAAGTGGGTGTGGTGGCCTTCCGTTATTGGAAAACGACTTGTGGCCCCGCTCTCATGACAAAAGCTTGTGGTTTACCCGCCTAATTGTATCATATTTTCATCAAAATGTTTACTGAATTTGTAGACTCGTTTTGTTTGGATTTGGGGTAGGTTAAATCTGTGCTCGTGTAAAAAATAAACAATTGAATAATCGTTGAGGCTGAAGTAATCATCAAGGCAGTTGGCATACGAGGATGTATTCATTTGGAAGGCTCGTGTCTTGCCTCTTTGTGAGAAAACATATATGCAAGATTTATAACTTCATGACAAGATGCCATTAATGCAATTCCCAACTTCAAGACTGTTCTAATACATTCTACACTTGTCTTCATCCCCACTGCAAGATTGTTCTCAAACCACCCTTTACATTCTAACAAGAAGAAGATTAAGGTTTAGATTTGGGTGTGGTGAAAATGTCCAAGGATTTAGCCACAAATTGTTTCCTTTTTAAGTATTAGGAAATGGGCCGGACCTGGTTTTTAAGTGGTTATATGATGGGCCCAGCACAGAAGGCGGGACTAGGCTGAACCGTAAGCATTCGGTCTGAATCGACCGTTTTGGTCCAGTTTCCATTTTTGATAAAATGACGAAAGGAAAAGGAAAAGGAAAATTTTTAGAGGATTGAAAAAGTTAAAAATGGCCATTTGAGAAGGGAAAAATATGGCAGCTTCTTCTTCTTCGAGAGTTGTAGCGCAGAAGGTGGGCCGGCAAGTCCTGACCTTGACCGAAGCCGCGGCGGAGAGAGTACGTCAACTATTACAGCAGGGCCAGCCCCCTTTTATCCGACTCAGCGTCAAGGCTCGCGGCTGCAATGGCTTGTCTTACAACCTCAATCGTGCGGGTGACTAAGATGAACCCTTTTTAATTGGCGAAGCTTTTGCTCGATGAAAAGAAGCTTTGATTTTAGATGTGGGAATAAGTTCATCATTTTGAGTGATATCGTCAAATGTTCAAGTTTATCGGCCACAAATCATCATGAAATGGAATGGTCTGGTGAACAATTTAGAAAATGTTTGTGCTCCTCCTCCATAAAATTACAGAGCAAAGCCTTGATATTGCTTGCTCCATCAATTTTTTCGGTATAATTTATGTGAGAAAATATGGCTAGGGAAATCAAGTTGGTTAATGGTTAAAAGTTACAAGCAAGACCTGCCATACTGATGAGAATGGTCGGCGTCGTTCCAAAAATGAAAAGGTGTCAGAAGCTTTTTGCTTTCTCTTGTTATATGATATTACTGTCCATCTTTATGATGGAAAAATTAGGGCATGAGGATATGAAGTTACTTTTTCATGATTCAATTGCATGTCTAAGAGTCTCCTTTCAGGACTCCGTATTTCAACCATCCTAAACTACACTGTGATGTACTTTTATTCTGTACTTTGTTTTTTTTTCTTTTTCTTTTTCTTTTTCTGTGCATTGGTTTTCCTGCAAGTTTTGTAGTTTGTAGGCTGATAATATTGTTGTAAGTTTCACCATTTGATGCATTTCAATAATTATTATTGTCTTGGTCTACTTTTGAGTTTTGAATGTTGTTTCTATGTGGCTTACATTACTTGTCATATTGTTTTGTTTCTTAGATGAGAAACCAAAGTTTCATGAGTTGGTTGACCACAAGGGTGTTAAGATACTGATTGATCCGAAGGCCCTGATGCATGTTATAGGAACCTAGATGGATTTTGTAGATAACAAACTCAGGTACAGACAATATCTGTCATGTTTGTGTGAGTTATATGAACTCATTCTTCATTTATAAATGAACGAACTTGCGCATTTTGATCAAGTAGGATGTAATTACTGTATGCTTCATTTGCTATGATGAATTCACATGATAATTAAATTAGTTTTTTTCTCTAAATGGTATTAATTCCACATTAAAGAAATGTCTGACCATGCGAAATGCCTGACAGTGCCTGCTGTCACTTCTTCAATTGTTTAAATTTTGATTTGTAGTATGTCCAGTTGGCGTATATTATTTAGTTTCTCCAGATTTATGATTATATAAGCCTTCAGTCTAGAACTATGTGTTGTTCTTTTTCCATCGTGTTTCTAATTAAAACCCCCCTTAGTACAATGTTTGAAAGGTTCCTTAATTCTTACATACACTTCCTAAGCTCTCTACATTGAACTGTACCTACAACAAATCAAGCTCTTTGAAGTCATAGGCTTAGCTACCGTTTGATTTTTCTTGATTCTCTGTTCTTAGACAAATAATTCAAGTATTTTTGGTTTTCCAATTCTCATGCTTAAATTTTTGCTTATTCATTTATATTTTCAGATCTGAGTTTGTTTTCATCAACCCCAACTCAAAAGGGGTTGTAGAGACTGGAGAGTCCTTTATGACACCAAGTAGTGCAGAAGCTGCAAGCGAGGTTGTAGCCGAGGAATATAATAGACCGTCCTTATCTTTCAGTAATCTTGAACATTTCATGCTTATCCAAACAACATCATGAATCATTTACAAGAAAAAAGAATAAAAAAGCCACTACTAGAGAGAGTAAAATGATAGTGATTGTGGTCTACAGAGTCTCTAGTTCATTTTTCTCTTCCCTTTTTTACCTTAAGATGCCACATCACGCTGTAAAAATCTCACTACACTACTAGTTTATGAACCCACAACA
Organism: Xylocarpus granatum; assembly: GCA_019650275.1. Taxonomy (NCBI): domain Eukaryota; kingdom Viridiplantae; phylum Streptophyta; class Magnoliopsida; order Sapindales; family Meliaceae; genus Xylocarpus; species Xylocarpus granatum. Next base: position 52,311 of record BNST01000693.1, read on the forward strand.
TCGCAGAATTGTCATCTCATGCAAATGAAGCGATGATAGTACTTGAATTACCAGTGATAAAAGCAACCTAATGTTGATCTGTCGTAACTCTATTATTGGAAGATCCATATACATTTTGGTTGGCTTAATGACAATTTTCCAATTGCTTTTCATTGCATAAATTAGTTGGGGTTATTTGGTTCATTGAACTCGGGCATATGGTTAACAGAAGTTGGATCAAATAGTGGTGGTTTAGAAATAAGAACACGAAGTTGTCATTGTTTAAGTCTTGCCAGCTTTTATGCATATGAAACTGAATCTTTATTCTGTCTGAAATTAAACTGAAGTGAACTACATGAGATCTGATTCTGGTTTCAGTTTGTCATTTTTACCTGAACTAAATGTAATCACTTTTGATGTTTTTGTTATTTCCACCTGCCAAAAAAATATTTGACGCAATCAGTTCTTACTAAATAAGCATATTTTTGAGATTGAAGTGTGACTTTTAATTAGCAATTACCATAAAACATAATCACTAGTTATCGAGTGAACAGACAGTTCAGCATTGGATATAAAGTAAACGTGAGTGTTTCCTGAATATATCAATTGTTGAGTATTCAAAATTATGCATTGGCACAATAGTTATTATTCATACCTTTAGGCTTTAGCATGTCTTTTTCAACAACCAAAATAATCCAGTTACAGGCCATATAACGTTATCTTACCAATATGCAGAACGCATGACTCAGTTGATATGATTATTGTCATTTAGTTTTCCAGCATAGTGCTTTATAGAAATCCAGAGGCACACTTCTGGTGTGAATTTAATTAAAAAAAAAGTCTTTCCCAGTTAAAAATGGCAACAAAAATGATCCCCAAACTACATTATCATCAATCCATGAGAAGTGATACTGAAAATTAATCTAGCATCAAAGCAAAAGATTGAACACTTGGAACTTGCTACAACGGAGAACATTAAATCCACAATTTCTTGTTTGAAGTGACCACACAGCAGCAGCCTTAAGAGCCTACTTATTGACAATTGAGGCAGCAAGCTAACAATAGGTAGAACCACATTGTCAAGTTAACCAACAGAAAAAATAATTGACAAAAACATTCAAGATCTACATTATACAACCTCCTTGAATGGAGAAGATAGGCTTGTTTGGTTGTTACAACTCAAAAGTATTCCAATTTGACAACAAACTCAAGTTCTCAACGGAGAATAATTGTGTAATTTATCAGAAAGTAACAATAGCAGTTAAAAGTTAAAGGCACCGAAGTGATATTGAATAAGTAATAGCAGCCATTGATCAAAAGAAGCATGTCAATTGCTTTCCATTTCTGGCCTACCAGATGATGTTTGTCCAAGAACACTCAAATATTACAATACTTTCATTCATTTATTCATTCCTTCTAGGAGTAGATAATCGGTGTTTTGACCATTCTTCTAGTGCTTTGCATTGGAGAGCATTCATTCGAATAGAAAGTCGCCTTTTTTTGATGAATTTCTCAGCCTCTTTCCAATCTTCTACAATGCTTAAAGCCACTAATAATGCGCACATCACAGCAACACTTCTTCCATGACCTAGAGAATAAATTACACATTTTTTGCAATCAGCCAAACAGACAAGTTTTCATAAATGATCCACATATTTTACTAGTCTGAGAATAATTCAACATTATTTACAGAAAGATTTCAGTTTCTATCGAATGTTTAGTCAAAGTAGTTGTATCTCTGAGATATAAAGTGCTGCTATCATTCACCCAGAATGGCCTGAGTAAACCTCTTGACTGATATTTTGGGCTTAAAAATTCTTGTTAATCTTGGAATATTCAAGAAAAATTTGTGCAAATACATGATGAGTTCACAATTTAATTCTTTTAGCGCTGAAACCAAACAAACATTAAACCTGAAAACAGAGTGCTTTATGCACTCTTTAGCTTTCTTAGATCCCAAACCAACTCCTATTGGAGAGTTTCAATACGCAGACAATTAAAACAGAAGTTTTCATAGTACAAAGGCTTTTCCCTTAGCATTAGACGAGTAGCAAAAGAAAAAAGCCAGAGAATCATTTGCTTTAATGATAATGTTGCCATTGCTATGAAAACAACTTTATAAGGTTCTTTTCATTTTTCTTGTTTCAACAGAGAGAAGGAGGTAACCACTAAGTGAAATCTCTATACAGTTGAAAGAAATTCTCTTTGGCCCTCCTAACTGGATTGAGCACAACATGGCTCTCCCATCACGCTTTATTAAGATAAACATAAAGAATAAGTTCCATGTCTCTTTCTCTGGGAAAGCACAAAACTTTTATTCAAGAAAATTTCTTACTGAATTTATCAGCCACTGAAGAATAAAATCAGAACCGGATACTGACCAGAAAGTTGAAGATGGATCAGCGGCAAGACATGTCAGAATATGAAAGGAAATGGGAAACTTCCACTAAACCCACTCAGGGAAAAGTATAGACAATATAGCATGACCTACAATATAATTCAACCTAAAACCCATTTCACAAAAACTAGAAACAACTACAACACAAAAGAAGCCAATATCACCTTACTATCATTTGGTACATGCAAACGACAAAGATAGTTTTCTTAAGAACGTCATAAGTATCATTTCTAGGCTATCAACTAGATTGAAACCTAATTCAACTATCAACAAAATGTTCGCAAAGTAACTGACAACAACTGAGATAAAACAAAAGAGCTGTGAAGCCATAAATAACTTGTATAATTCACCAATGAAACACAAAATAAACAAAATGATCAAGATCATACCATATGCACAATGAACAAAAATAGGCCTATTCTGATCTCTCTTTCTACAAGCCCACTTCACGGCTGACTCGATCTCCCCAGGCTGTGGCGCCCTCGTATCCCAAGTGGGCACACACAGATAAGAGTGCCCCTTCAATTCCTTAATTCTTGGAAATTCACAAGTACAATCAATAATGGCGGGACTTCCAGACGGCAATTTACTGGCAGCAGACGGCCAACCACCAACATACAACCCTTCACAAACCTGACTGTAAGGTTCTTCACCACTGTTCAATCTTCTCCAGATTGAAAAGATTCTAACAAAGTAAATGTAAGGGCTGAACATGATGAGTGACCAAATGGGAAAACTCCCATCTGATTTCTTGCCCAAAAGCATGGGAAGATTGATTGATGGATGAGATGCAAAGGAAATAAGGAATGAAACTAGTGATGCATACAAGAATGGCAATGATAACAGTGCAAAACCTAAGTTTCTTAAAAATGCAAAGAAGAGGAGGAGTACTGTTGCTTTCAATGCTATTAAGAATGAAATTCCCACACCCATATTCGATGTTTGCTGAAACAAGTATACGATTGAATCAAAATCAGAAATTTAAGTCAGAGACTTAATTGGGTGATGAACTTTTTACATAAAATTTTACCCAGGTCCCCTTTTTTCAAAGAACGAATGAACTCTGCGTGATTAAAGCTAACCGATAAACAAAGTACAATAATTGAAGCATGAGTCACAGGAATTTATATACGTACGAGATCTGGGACTGGGCTTTCATAGCTATATTCATTATTACAAGAAAGAGGAAGAAGGATAGAAGACGAATACAGTGATTGACTTCGGGAATCAAAATTAAAGAGGTCAAACAGTCTTATCATATTAGCACGTGTGTAAATTTTTAATAGATTCTTAATATTAAAATTTTGAATTTTATCATCTTAATTTTTTTAATAAATTTATTATAATTTTATTAAAAAATATATTTATTTTTTATTTAAATATATTCTTAATTTATTTATTATTTATAAATAAAATTATACTTTATTTAATTTTTAAAATTTATTAGATATATTTTATAAAATAATATTTATATATAAAAATTTTTAATTAATTATATATATATGTATATTTTTTTAATAAATTAATTTAAAATTATTTATAAAATTTATAATTAATATTAAAAAATATTTTATTATATAAATTTTAAAATAATTTAATTATAATTTTTACTGTATAAAATATTTTTATACTACAATAATCATATATTAAAATTTTAAAAGTTTAATACGAATTATTTATTAAATAATACGATAATATATTAATAATATTTATTTTAAATTAATTAAAATTTTAATTATAAATAATAAATAAATACATTATACAGTATAATTATTTTTTAATTAATTAATTTAAAATTAACAAATATTTATTATAAAATAAAATTATTATAAATTTTAGAAGAAATATTCGATAAAATTTCTTAAAAATTATATATATATATATATATAAATTATATTTTTGTTAAATTTCAAGCTATACTGTCAAAGAATTAAAAGATAATATTAACAAAACAAAATTGAACTGCCAAAGTTGTCCTTCCATGCCATCTTCTTTCATTTTATTGAGCTCCCGGCTCGTGTATCATTCTGTTTTTCCGGCGAGAATTACAAGGTCGGTCAGCCACTGAGGATTAGAAGGAAGCATTAACAACATCAGACTTCAATCTGGAGAAATGTAATGAGGCCCTCTGTCTTCCAAATGCATGACACATCCACAGCTCATTCACTGTGGTGCTGAAATATTCTCTTCCTCGTGCATTATGGCTTTGGCGGCCTTCAGTCCATCTTCCAGAACAGTCACTGTTGCCCGCAATATTTTGAGAATTTTGTTCCCAATTTCAAGACTGATTCGATTAATTGATTAAACGATAACTCATTCAATCCAGCACAGAAGCTAGGAACCAGAACTGGATTGCTCAGGAAAATGAGAACCAGAGTACTTAAGAAATTGGAGTAGTAGAGATTGTTGTAGCATATGGTCTACAGATTGTTGAAGCCCTTGGAAGGAACTCCATGTTTGCTGCACAGAAGTCTAGAAAAGAAGAAAATATAAATGCAAGTAGTCTAATCCCTGTTGTCCCACGAATGATACAACACTTTGGTATATCTGTTTTCCACAATTCGACAGAAAATTGCATGATGATACGATCCCATTAAGTCAGTGGTAAATTATATGATCTTGGCTGCACAATGGTTCTGTTCTTTGGTTTTGACTATTAGTCAGTTGGGAATAAAAAGGAAAGGAAAGGAAGAAGAAACCAAACAGAAATTTGTTGATAGCAGTTCCGATACACGGAGTTCTTTTCTTCAATGGAAAGTCCAATGTCAAGGTTCAGCAAATCATTTTCAGGTCAGCTACTGGTTTATCAGAATGCATGGGTCTATTGGTGGGCGGCAAAAAAAAGGTACACAAACTAGGCTTAACCACCCACTGATATATCAGAAAAGCTATTCTCTGCCTAGCAACAATTCTCGATCACTAGCAGATATATTCATCTACACAAGAAATTTCTTGAATGAGTTTTTTGAACAAGCCTAGTAACGATGCTTAATAACTACGACAAAAACCCAAAAACCATACAATTTACTGTCTGTAAAAGGTATCCTCCATAAACATGACAAGAAGGAAGGAAAAATCCCAGAAATAAACAAAATTAACCTGAGACTGTATCCCTATTCCCAAATCAAGCTGAAAAGGAACGAAGAGTCTATGAAAATAAAGCCAATAGAGGAGTAAAGAAATGAAATCCCATCCTAAAGCCCTTCTTTTCCTTTTCAAAGAAGTGGTTACTTCTTTCTTGCTGCATCACCTACAAAGACTACAAGAGGACTAGGACTGCAAACTTCCATAGTGTTTTGTTTTACCCCACCTTTTCTGAAAGAAAAAAAACTATTCTTCATCAGTAATGCATTGCAAGAAGCTTGCAGCTGCCCATAGGAGTATAGCTGCACGAGCCTATAAATGAAGGAGACAAAAATACGACGAAGGGAAAGCTGGCTGTTGGATTCTTGATCCTTTCTACACATAACATACCATTCTACATTGTTTCAAATCACTAGTAGAGCAGTCTGCCACCAACCATTTGAAAAGTTCATCTGCAAGAGAAATTGCCCGAGGATATAAATTTCCACATTCTTGTATCATCTTTACTCTCATGAATGGTTAATGAATTCACCAAAACCATAAAAGCATTATACTCTCAAATTTCCAATCTCATTCAAATTTCTCCACAAATTAAAGTTTCAACTCTAAGGAAGAGGGATCCACGATCATTCTAGACTTAGTGGGTCTGTTGTTCCAGTAAGAGACAATTAATAAAAGAAAAGCAGGAAGCTTAGGGAAGCAAAAATGTTTACGGGAAAAAGAATCTAATTCTTCTGCCTTAAATTCATTACTTTTGAAATAACTATTCTAAATTTATTAGAAAATATACATAGGCTAGAAAACAACTCTAAACACAAAATTAAAAAATTTTGAGGCAGGCCATATGTGTTTCCAATTATCACCAGTAACAGGAACAAAGTCGTACCTGTTGCAGCTTCCTATTCTATTGTACAAGGTCTTTCAGTGTTTTAGACAACATTTATGGTTCAACCACCAACACAAGAATGAAAAATAAATAAATAAATAATGAGATCAAGATGAACTGGTGATGGGGAAAAACATAGACTATAGGTGCATTGTATATTGAACACAAAATAGAATAACAAATTGAAAAATAAATTCCAGGACAGAAAATTCTGATTTGTGTATAATGAATATAGGGGAAGAGGATCAGTGGCATAGGAAAGATGTCAAGATGAATAAGCACCAGCTATTATGTCAAATCACAAGCTAGTAACGAACGCACAATAAGATGGAAAATCTTACTGAAGAAGCCAATTGTTTAGAGCAAGATGAAGACTGCCCTGACAAATACAAAAAGTATTAAGATCTCTCAAAAGCTCAAAAAAGAAAAAGGGTAATTCATTAAATCTTTGGGTACAAACTCTGTTCCCTTTGGTAGAGAGTTTCGAAAAAAATTCAAAAACTTGAATACTATGATTATGGCTTTCTGCTCTTTTCCAAGTTGCAAGAAGTTCATTGGAGAATTGAGGTCTTCCATGGAATAAAGGACAAATATTTAGGACAAAATAGAAAAGATAACATACCTTAAGAGATCTCTGCCCAACCCATAGGCTTCACTTTGGAATCAGTATCAGAAGAAAACAGGTAATAGCTCAAAGATCAAAGAGTAATAAGATGAACTCCAATATTTTGCCAGAGAACAAGAAAAATCTGACAGCAAGAGCCCAATGTCTATCAACAATTGTGTAGATGTTGGAAGCATTTTAAAATTGAATGCTAAAACCTTCTATTATCTGAGAAATTTTAACCAAGAGCTCGGCAATATTTAGAAAAAATATGTTGAATACCCAACTCACCAACAACCAAATCAAATAGAGATTCCATCGGTAAAAATGTGGCAAAATACCACCCAAGGCACAAATCAACAACTACAGAGCAAAATATAATTTAAAATAACACACACACACACACACACACAAAATAAACTGCACATGATAACACATTTATAAAGCACAAACTACCAAAGTGCTGAAATTGGTGCGAAGAAATCAGCAATCAACTCACTGATGAATCAAACAACACAGTTACTTCTCATTTTGCTGTAAATACCAAATAAAACACAGTTGCAAACTTATGAGTGAACTTGAGAATGAAATGCCGTACCATGGCATCATTGCTAGAGAGAGATAAAAGAACAAAGTCCAAACCAACAAGCAGATCCAAAATGAAATATAAATTCCTACACCAATAAGAACTCAACAGAACCAGAAGTACAGGGAAATAATTAAGCAAAAAGGCTTTTTAAGAAAGCTTGGATTTGTTACAATGGGATAAATTGTCTAAATCACAAAATTAGGAATATTTGTGTAACTTCTCTAGAGAAGTATACAAAAAGAATGGAGATAATTACAATTGCCAATTCACCAGAAGCATAATTATATTAGCAGTTTGTCCCCTGACAAAGCACTATCATTCTTATCTAAACAGTTGAATAAACCATGCGAATGTACAGTATACTGTCTTCATCAAAACATATTCAACTCTGAGAGGTCGTCCATAGGTATTTGAAGACCCACCAGGTCATGGTCTTGCAAGTCATCTTCATTAAAATTGTTGAACAAATTACTCAGGTCATTGTCTCCACCTAATTCTTCTATTAAGTCAAATGGTTCTTTTACTTCGGAAGAAGAATTCCGATGAGAGATTAATTCAACTTCTCTTTTCTGATTGCTGCCGCCGTTAACTTCTTTGGAAAAATGGGCTGAAGAGCACACATTATGAGCTGTTTCTGGAAACTTGTCAACAAACACGTTTCCTGAAGTTGATAGCTGAGTTGTCTTCTGCTTTGGCTTGGATTTCATTTTACGCTCACCCCCAAAATTACCCATTGAAGCACGGCCAGATTTTGCATTTCTGATTGACGTATCTTTGTCCCTTTCTATTTCACATCTCTTTCCCTTTGCCCCACCTAATAAAGGATTACCAAGAGCTGATGCAGCTCTAAGGGAAGAACAGCCACCAACATCATCAAGCAGCACTTCCTTCTTCCTCCCTCTAATAAATATTGATCCAGTTTTGACAAAATCTTGGTCCGTGGGGTTGGGTCTGAGCTCCAAGTGCATCAAATCTCTCAATTTTAACAGCATGGAAATCACGCTGCTCACCACTACCAGGAAAATAGCCTGCAGAAGAAGAATACAAACTTGTCAAGTAAAATATTAAATAATTAGACATGTTTGGATATGAAAATTCCAGCAAAAGCAAAAGAGAAATTGCACACATCCACATGAATGGACTTTAACTAAACACTATAGCCTTTATTGTCAATAAAATATGGTGCAACATGACATATCAATTGCCAAAAATACATGTTTCAACAAAATCAAATCACGTTAAAATTATTAACATATTCCTTGAAATCACAATAGGATAATAAAGATCGAACCTGACACTGGAGGCAATGGCCGAGAGTTAGCAGTTTCAGGTTGCGTATTTCTAGCAAACCCAAAGCTTTTGGTAGATTCCGCATAATTTCCTTTGGGAAGTGCAGCAAAAATTACATCTCGAAGTGCAGGCTCAGCAAAGCAACTTTTACCTGTTTCTTCAAATTTTTGACATCGAGCAAGTGTCCTCTTCATAAAAGCCAAAGCAACCTGTTTTGAAACCTTAGTAACCCCGCTTTTTGAAGCATTGCATCCTCGTGTTGCCTGCCATTTTAATTCAAAGAGGCATCTTACAGTTCACACTTCAAATAATATCTATTCAAAAATTCATGAGGCAGCAAAGTGCTGGGCATTTTAGAAAAGAAAGCATCATTTGACACTCGTTTGATATAACATATGGCTTAAAACAAATAATCCCGAACTCTACCAATTTCCCAGCCCCAATCATTAACCACAAATAAACCTTGATTGTGTAGAAATTCACAATCATTCGGTAACATGATAAATGAGACAGGAAGTATTACCAACTTCTTTTTGTATGCCAGCTCAACAAGTCTGTTCATTGCAACCTGCTCAAGGCCCCTGCAAAGCAATCACAGTTTTGATCTTCACCAACAATAGGAGAAAATAGACTAATGTGCAAATTAAAAGGTAAAAAGCTTAATAGAATAAATATTTCACTGAGTACTGAATATCATACCATTGTTCTGTTTCCTTGACTTCTTCTATTGCTTTAAGTATTTTGTTTAGGTGTTCCTTCTTTTTACTTGCCTATAAAAATCAACAAAAAGCAAATACATATATTAAAAAATGCAGTTAGAAAATATGCTAAATTGAAAATGACTGGGGATTGTTTAAATCAAATTGCAAAAGAAAAAAAATTTACTGTGGAAGCAAAGTCAAGAAAACTGAACTTTCTAAGTTCTGCCAGTGCTGCAAAATTTGTATATTTTAAAATGTTATACAAGAAAAAAGAATAAAACCTGTTGAGAAAGTCCCTTCTGTAGTTCAATAATCTCTTGATTAACTGTTTCATCCTCCCCATCAGCTAGATCCGGCTGTAACATGCAACCATAAAGGATGGAAAAAAAAACAAACATTTAAAAAGAAATTCGGCAGCTTGTGTTTGAACAAAGAAAGAGAGATCAGCAGTTTGAATGATATTATGCCACTCAATTTACATGCAGATATCTACCAAAGTGAACTTCAACTGCAATGTTTTGTTCTAGGAAACTACCAGTATATAAACAGCAGAAAAAAAACAAACTTTCACTGCATTTTCAGAGTAGAATCTCAAAGGGAAAATATTAAACAAAATTATTTCAACTAATTACAAATCCTTTTACTAGATTAGGCAAAGAGAATACGTGTTTCCATGCATGTCATTGTTTTACACATCAAGCTTACCACTGCTTCTAGATACAGTCCAATACTCTGCAGCTCCGACATAAGTTTATCCTTTAGACACATTTGCTCGTATTGCAAATCAAATGAACAAATACCAGAAGCATTTGAATGTAGAGCTTGTGGTTTATTTCTGTCATTTTTGGAAAACCCAGGGATAAACCCTATTCTCTGCATGCATGTGTCCACTCAGTCCATTGGAAAAATGATCATTGTATAATTGATTTTGGATGCTTGTGCCCCTAGTAATGGTAGTACTCCCATTGCAGGACAATCTGTCGACTGAAAATTGTGTATAATCTTGATGACCCAGCAAGGAGTCATATTCAAGTTCAATTCTGTCACTCTTTCTAGAATCAGAATCATCACGGAGAGAGGTAGCAACAGGATAATTACTCCTACTATATTGGAAAGGCATATTTCTACCTCCACTATTTTCTTCAAGTTCTTCAGTTTCATCTCCCACAATCAGTGCTGACAGCACTCTTTGATACAGTGGGGTCGCTTCGTTCCTTACTTCTGGGTCCAATGCTTTACAGAAATCACCATTGCCCAGAACCTCATTGACCAGATTGAGAGTTCTAGTTGGCTCTTTTGAATGAATTTTCTCTTGCAGTCTTCTCCCTTTTCCACCGGCAACAAGTGTAGGAGATGGAAAATCTTGTCCGTGTACAAGATCCCCCTAGGAAGAATATACAAATTCAGAACAACCACATGAGAACCAAAGTACACACAAAAACTAAGAAGTGTCCTATGTAGTGCATATCTTTTTATCAAATTTTACAAGATTCATGCCACTCGGACTAAAGTGTGATCAAAATTTAGGATACTCAGACCAAAGTGTGAAAATTTGGGATAAAAGTTGAGAAAATAAAAGGAAATATAGCAAATCTTCTACAATAAGCTTGTGTAGGAGTAGAACCATATAGAGGAGAAAGTCAAGAAAGCAGATGACAAGTGAAAAGAGATCGAGTAATTTGCGTTGAAGATGCCAAAGGGGAGATAATAGCAGAAGAAGGGAGAGATTGGTAAAATGGTTTTGTCAAATGACAGGATTTAATCAGCATCACAGAAGCTTTGGGAGGCAAGCAACATGACATAAATAACAAGGTCATGGTTTGAGCAAACAACTATATTTTACTTCAAATAACATTTTATTCACTTGTGGAATGTGTTGCTAGAGTTTGTCATTGCATGTTGATGGAATTTCATGGACTTCATAAAAAAGAAATTATTTCAAGCTTAAACCACCATTTTTGGTTAAGCACCCATTTTTTATGCATCAAGTTTACTTTATAAGATGTACTTCATACTATGTACTTTTTATGCATCAAGTTTACTTTATAAGATGTACTTCATACTATGTACTTTTTATGCATCAAGTTTACTTTATAAGATGTACTTTATAATATGCATTTTACTTTCAGAAAATGCTAAAAGGTAAATTATTCAATCAAAGTGACTAATGAAGGTCCAAAACAAGGTAACATTAAGAAAAGACACATTGATGAAGATTGCAAAATCATGATCCTACGGTATTGAAAGGTGTCGTCAAAATAACAAATATCTGCTTTTTGACATTACCAAAACATTATTGCCAAGGTTACACACCTGAGATAAGCTTTCACAATGCCCATATGTAGATTTCAGCTGATTCAAGATGACATCATAGAAGAAAAGAAAGTGAGTGATCATTTGGGACGTGACAAAAAATAACATTATTTGTCTAGTTGTAGATTCTAGTGCTTACCTGTTGCTTTAGGAAGGATATATCTTCAATGCTGAGAGAAGCAAAAACCACTTCCATTTTCTTCCAGAATGAACCAGAACAAGAAAGATCTACAAAAGTGAGGATTTGCTTAAATAAAACTTTCTACATATAAAGGTGGAAGGATAAAGGGAAAAAATTTTAAAAATGAATAAGGACAGCCTCACAAAATCCACATAATGTATGTACATAAAAGTAACAAAAAATTAAGGTCAGACACATACAGCTGGAATTACAGGCAAAATTTGCAGCTGCCAAGAGTTCTTCATGGTCATCATCTGATTCTCCTGGAATATAAAATGTCAAAGTATGTCACTGGAGCAATAATTCTCAGCAAGGTAATTCATACCCTCTTCTATGCTTCTTTTATAAAGGCATAATTTGCAAAACATTGGGAACTAGGAAACAGAGAGAGCAACTTTAATCTTCATGTCAAATTATAAACACATCCAGCACCACGTACAGACATAAAAGTATGTAGGAGTATATGTATAAACCTGTGTCAAATACTATCTAAAACATATATATATATATATAAAGAATTATAGAAGTTTCTGTAAATTTATCAGAACAAATAATAAAGACACATGCTAAACCATACCCAAACTGCAATGAGCATTGGATTACTACAAGAATCATGAGAAGACAAGAAATTCAGTTTCTAAATATATATTTCCACTTTCTGGGAGAAATATAAACCAATACTTTAACTTAAAAGCACTTTCCAGGAGAAATTTAAACCAATACTTTAGCTTGACAGCACCAAATATAATGTTCTTTTAGCCAAGTTAGGTGAGCTTTTCTTCAGAAAATCCCCCAGAAGACTGACTAGAAATTTATTTCAGTTCTTTCTACCAGCTATTAAACCAGAACTAAATCAGTTATATGTCCTGATTGTCTGAGAACACAAAGCAAAAAACTCCCACTCTGAGCACAAAAACTCATACTATGTATTAACTAGATCAGTTTGAGATAATACCTGAGAAATCTGGGGAACCAACCATTGATGTATGCCGCAGACGTGTAAAGACCTTGCGATCTGACAGTTTCTTTAGCGGGAGGGGACGCCCTGACTTACTGAAATAAATTAAAGTTTAAATATAGGAAAGACAAACACTGGTGTCATGAAAAATAATATCAGTAACAACCACCATCATGCCCACAAAAAGCAGGAAGCAGAACCTCAATCCCGCTGACAAAGAAATGTATTAAGCACCTGCAATTCTTATCAGGACCAGGTCTTGTGCTTTTAAGTGGCTTTGAAGAAGCTGGATTCTCCAATTTTTCCCTCATCGGCGAGACACTAGTCCTAGCATGCGATGAGCCCCTACCACTCCTGCCTTGTCTACGAACACCATCTCCAATATCTTCCTTATTTAGAGTTTTGTCTTTTTTGTGAGGCAACAGGGATGAACCAACACTCTGAACTGCAGTTGTAGCTCTTTCCTCCAATTCACTGCTACCAGTTCCCTTTTCCTTCAACCTAGTGTCACGATTTTCACCAGCACCAGATTCTTCACTTTCAGAAAATCTAACTGGAGATGAAACAATTTCCGGCTTCACTTTGACAAGTTGGGTGCCATTAGACACACCTCTGGGAAAAAGCAATCCATTGGTGCCAACAGAAGATATTCTAGCACCTAAATCAGAAGGCGTACACCCTTCTGAAGATGTTTGTCCCTTCATCAAGGTTTGATACAGGAGACACCAGATTAGCTCTTCTGCTGCGAGAGATTTTTTGTGGTCTCTGACCAACCCATTGAGCCATGGGGGGAGAGGATGATCCAGCAGAAATGGGACGCTTGCGATTGTTTGCCCACACCCTACAGAATTAAATTTGTTTATGCCTGGTGGTTGTTCCCAGTTATCTGATCCAGATGGACGAGGAATATTAGGAGATGAGTTTGCTGCCATTATGGGACCAGTTCGAGGAGCCCTTGAGGCCTTTCCTTTTGTCAATGGACCAGGACTGACTATATGATTATCCTCACGTATATGTAACCTGAATATAACAAGTACAAAACAAATAAATAAATAAAACATGAATATGTAAAGTTGGCACATAATGTCAGACAGATATAGTGAATCGAAACCAAAATCTCATATGAGCAATTCAGGCACCAACAAGCGAATAGATTGTAGGCATGAAGACATACTTATTGTTTCCTTTAATCCGCTCCTTGCTTGACCCAGCCATTAAATCCCTTGAAAGAGAAACCTTTTCCATATCACTCTTGGGAATTGTGCGGATAGTTGAACCAGCAGGTAGGGAACTATTATCTGACTTATTAATGGCATTGGCACTACCAGAAGATCCTGATCTGTGGAAAATGAAGTATCAAGAATACATTATGTTTCATTTTTAGCACATACAAAACAGGGCAATGAGGAAGCAGAAAACAATTAAAAGCATTATCAAAGAGAAAGAGAGAGAGAGAACACTATATGCACACTAACTGCTTCTGCTTCTGGAAAGAACATACAGAGCACTTGTAACAAAAGTAATGATGAAAAACATTGGGAACTAAGCAATTTTATTTCAATTAATAGAATTTTCTTAAATTATAGAGCTTACTTTAAGAGTTCCTTTTATAGGGGTTAGACATCAATAAGCTAGACTAACACTTAGTTATGACATTCAAAAATTTTCTTTTGATCTATGTTACTGATTAAGAGCAAGGGAAGGCACATTAGGGTGTGGGCACGCATGCAAGATTTCTTTGCATTTAGGAACATCCTTCCAAAAATATCTTTTATAAGAATATAACAATGATCAGCAGTCAACCAAGAGGAGCATACTTCATTTTGTAGCACCTCAAACTGAAATTTTTCTAGCAATGTGCAGTTTAACTTTCACAACTTTATGATGCCATAGCAACCATACTCAACCACATTAATTTTCCCTGATCTTTCAGATAATGCATATAAAAGTACTTGCATAATTATCTTCTACAAGAATGTGACAACCATAATGGAAAAGTCTCCAAGGCTCCCAAAGTCCATGGCCATTGTAAACTTGGAAAGAATTTCTCCTAATTAAACACAAACCAAAGCTAAATGAGACAACAGATAACCGTGTTCTCAATTACCTAAAGCCTTGGGCATCACAAGATGGCAGAACGGGTTCACTGTTAAGCTTATGGTGCACAACTCGTTTCAGTTCCCCATCATTGTCCACAGGTCTGGTAAAAACAGTGCCCACAGAACGCTTCCTTTTCATTTTTTTATCCCACCCCTCTCCCTCCAGCAGGCAGTCTTTGAATCTTTTCTTCAGCCAGATCAGAAGCATCGCCACCATCTTTAAGCATATCTCTATCTTTCATCATGACTGGTGGCTGCCTAGCAGGAATGGTACTGCGACCTTCAGCCTAGAGAAATTTTAAGAGAAGAGATGAATAACTAATGATGCTTGAAGATCTGTAATTACTATCAAGACAGTAATACCTTATGCAAGCATAGCCATTCAATATGACCAGAAAAAAGTTTAAGGGAAGAAAAATAGAAACTGATTTTGGAGTTTGATCTTTCTAAACAGGGTATTGCCTCATTGACTTTAACTCCAAAATTAGGTTTCTATTTCATTTTTCTCTCCTGCTAGTTTGAAGTGAACTAAAGGAGTTTTCATACTCTTCTAGGAACAGGATCTTCTGGTTTACAAAGGAGCAGATGCTATGCTAAAAGGTGTTTCTGCAGGAGCAAAATTCAGTGGTTCTCTCATGACAATAAAATTTTCAACTGTTGCTTCTTTCCTGGCCTATCATTGTTCAAGATATATGCTACTTTTTGTTGTTAACATCCCTTGTTCAATCATCATCTCTTCACTGTCAAATTGACTGTGCTGTTGGTTTTTAGATAGAGATGAGTAGAACCAAAAAGGGTCATGCAAATTCTGACGACAAAACAATGAGAAATTGAGAAAGATTTCCAATGTGCATATTTATAGAATTTGCTTTATTGTACTTTATTATAAACTAAACCACCAAAAAGGGTCATGCAAATTCTGACAACAAAACAATGAGAAACTGAGAAAGATTTCCAATGTGCATATTTATATAATTTGCTTTATTGTACTTTATTATAAACTAAACCCCACATCAACGCAGTATGAGCAGGATTAGATCTAAAGGTATGAACCCAAGAAGCCTTACTAGTGATTCAACCAACAGTAATATAAAAAAAAAGGGACAAAAGATTTTCAAAAGACCAACAAAAGGAGAAACAGGAAAAAGGAAAAAGAAACAAGATAGATACAGCAATTTATGATGAAACTAAAGAATATATCTCAAAAAACTAGTTATTTACAAACCCTTGTTTCAGCAACTGAAGAGCGAACTCGTTTACTCAGCACTACATTTTTAGTCCTGTCCTCCAGTCTTTGAGGCAAAATGTCTGGAGAGTTCCGCTGCGAGAGACTTCCTATCTTTAACAAGTTTGACCCACCTGATCTTTCATTTGTTAACATCTCATTCCGGTGTTGCTTCTTTGAATTTAAAGCGTCGCAGTACTTGTTCAGTTTGTGCAAGGAATCTTCAAACCTTTTTGACCTACACCCTGATAGAAAAAAGGGTGCATTTTGTGAGAAATAACAATAAACACTTGGGTCACAACATATCACCCATTTACTTTTCAACAAGTAACAAGCTTATTACAGAAAAGAAAGGCCAAAATAGTTTGGTGCAGGCCTGCAAAATGGCAAAAGTGCAAGATAGTACAGAAGCAAAAACAAAATAAAACCCTGAATGCAAGAGCTAATTTAATTAATTAAAACAAAAAACCACGCTCATTAACATCAAGGTGAATTGCATATGTCCCAGTACGAAGATAAGAGAATATTTAGTTTATGCACACATGTTCATGGGCATACGCTGGCAATATAATTAATCTTCAATGATATATAAAAGCGTCAAATGTCTTGTACCCAAAACAGAATATTATCAAAAGACAACAAAGCATATGCCAGTGACACAGAGTAGGTAGAAAAGCAAAGTGAGACAAATTTAAAGACAAAAGGTATTTCATAAACTACAAATGTAATTACCGGGCCTTAATAGAGGTATCTACTACACTTGCTTTGAACCTTCTTAGTTCCTCTGTAGCCACCGGAGGAGGAGGCTTCGAGTGAGCAGCTCCAAAAGAACTGTCTTCTGCAGAGGTCCCAAAAGGAATCCCCAGTACTCTCCTTAGCTCACCTGACCGTGTACACTTTTGATAACCCATTGTAACAGGATCCAATGGCAAACACTGAGATAGCGGTGGCACATCCCCAGTTAGTGTAGCCCCCCCACGGGACATAGTGGTCGCAGAACTAAACACCCTACTCTCATTTCCCTCCCTAAAGCTTCCAGACCTATCCATGGAATAATTTCCCCGCTGCCCATTTGAGTAGTTCCCTGAAAAAGCCAAGTCTTCTGGACTAGTTGAAGTGGATTCAAATCTCACATTTCCCGCCATATCTCAAATACAACTCATATCTACAAAAGGGTTAAACATGTTTTAGTGACTCATGTCGATGTTTCTAGAATGCGGACCCAACAGAAATGCATAAACACTTTGCAGAATTTCAACATATTGACCATAAACACAAAGCCAGAATAAGTCACAAACAATTGCTTATTGATCTCTCTTTCTTCAACTCAAAATTTCAGTAAATTTCACTCCATAAAATAAGAAGGAACACTTGCTAGTACAATGAAACAGTAACCAAAATTTAGCCTCGTCCTTAAAGTTTCCAAAAATAGAAAACACTACTTTCATTAAGTTACAATTAACATATAGCACAATTTGAACAAAAGTTCCTTCTTCTATGCCAAATAAGTCCACGCATCTATCAACTTTAAGGGGTAAAAAGAAAGGCCAAGCAGACTAAAAATATCTCCAAATGTTAATTCACAATTTGCCAATAGTAAAAGTAAATCCCAGCAACCACCAAACGACAGGTAACATTAAGTAAAAGATTAACAAAAATTGAGAAGCCGCCAAAAATTCAAACTCCAAACATGTAAACGTATAAAACACTAAAACCCAAAACGAATTATTAAAGAAAAATACATAATTCAGCAAATTGAGCTATTAGAATAAGAAAATATAGAGCGCAAGAGACGAAAAATCTTCTTGAACCTTAATTTGCGAAATTAAAGAGAAGTTAAAACCAAACAATCGCGAAACTTTCACGGACTTCAAAAACCCTAATTGGAGCAAGATATTAGGGTTTTACAAATATCACCAGCAATAAAACCCTAAAAATTCCTCGAAGACGCAATAATTGTACAATTCAAAGCCAAGGAGAAGCAAAAACGCACCGGCATTTACCGATCGGTCACGAAACGGGATCGTATTGTAGAGAGAGAAACCCAAAAAAAGAAGGAAGGGGTTTTTTTGTAAGAAAGAACAAGTACACAAGCCGTAAGAGCCTCGAAGTTGGCCTCGTGGAGATTCTTCAGTGCGCGCAAGAGAGGAAGCTAAAAACGCGGGTCCCTCCAAAATTTCGAGGAAGAGTAACCACTGATCAGGGCCGTTAAAATCTTTGGGAAAAGCAAATCAAGACCGTTGACAGGTTCTTTTTGTTCACGTGTTTCGTGGGGTCCTTTCAATTTGGATTGTGTATGCATATGTAGCACTTTTGCGTGACACAAAGATAATTAAATTATTATTATTATTTTTTAATTAATTACACGTATTATAAAATAAAATTGTTGATTAGCCTAATAATCATTATTCATTGTAACGTAATTAATATTGTTTATTACAAAATATAAAAAAATATATTTATTTATAATTAATAAAATTATTATTTTTTTCTATTTTTGGAATTGACGGAGACGAAACAAAGGGATAAAAACTTTGGTTGACTTGGGGTTGAATGGATGTGATGGATTGGATCTATTGTTTTGGTTGGTGGGCCATTATTGCCTTTGCTGTTGTTTCGTGATGGTCAACGACCGAGTTAAAAGTCACGTGTCAAAATTTTTTTAAATTTATTTTTTAAAAAATATTATAATAAATCATTTTTTCAGTTCAATATAAACCGATATTATATCAATTTAAGAGATTTTTATCGATTGAATCAATTAACAATCACGTGTTAAATTTAAAGAAGTGTATTTGCTATAATTTAGGCCCAGGCTTGGAGATGGGCCGGTACTTGACTGAAGTTGTTACAATTTAGGCCCATTATCTCACTGAATGGGCCTTTTTGTTGTAATCACTTTCCTTCCCCCGCCTTGCATCTCCAGCCTTTCTTTCCTTTCCTTTCCTGCGCTGGTCAATGATAGTATTACAGAAGTAATAATGGCGGATATTGAGTAGGGTTATACGTATATACAGTTAAAGAAATAAAATTTCGGTTTAATGGGTCATTGTCCGATATTTACTACTTAATTATGCATTAATAATAAAGTAATAAAATCGACAATTGTTACTGACGAGTGTTACATCAGTTAAGTTGCAGATCACAATGCTGCCGTAGTTAATAGTAACAGAAGGTTAGGTAAGCTTTTTGACCTAAGAAGATGAAAGACAAAAAAAGAAATGGCGGGTCTTCAATCTTTATTCATTCATTCAACCCAGTAGAGCAATGCTTGCTTGCTTGCATTAACTGATACTATGATCTCTGATATGACTTCACTCTTTTTCGACATTGCAACAATGCTCATCATTTTTCATGGTCTACGAACCCCGCATGTCACGGAGCCAACTTCTCTCGGGGATAGACAAAAGCATGGACACAACAATCTACGAGCAGCAACGGCAATGAGTCAAAAGATTATCAGAACATATGGTCCACTCTGCCGTGACTCGTGCTTTAATGGAAACCTTTTGCCAACTTTAAGAATTTAGTTTTTTAATTTTTTTTAGTTTGCATTAAATAGGCTTCTGAATTGGAAAGTTGGGACTCTATACTTCGCTTCAAGTTCCACTTTTATGCTTCAATGGCTGAACCAGCAGATAAGCCTCGGTTTTGTTATTTCTTCTTGTTGTTGATTTGTGTTTTTCTATGGTTCTTTCCCGGCAAGTCATCTCAGTTTGGCCCAGTGAACAATGAGTTTTGGATAGATGAAGAAGATGATGAAGTTGGCATGGTTCAAACCAGACGTGATTCATTAAAGCATTGTGATTTTACTTCTGGTCAATGGATTTTTGATCCTTCTTATCCTCTTTATGATTCCAATTGCCCTTATCTCAGTACTGCAGTAAGCTGTCAGAAAAATGGACGGCCTGATTCTGATTATCAGAAATGGAAATGGAAGCCTCATGCTTGTTCTATTCCAAGGTACTTGAAAATTAATCTTTGGCTTAAAATTTCTTCATGGATGATAACAGAGGCTTATGACCAAATTTTAAATGAATTGTTAACAAAATCTATTAGGGAAGGTTGACAAGCATGTACAATTAGACAGCTTCGAGCAAATTGTAGTTTTATGACTCAAATGTCTTTGGTTCAGGTTTGATGCTTTGAAATTTTTTGCAAAGATGAGAAGGAGAAGAATAATGCTGGTAGGTGATTCTATAATGAGAAACCAGTGGGAATCTCTAGTCTGCTTGGTGCAGGGAGTTGTTCCAACCGGGCACAAGAAGGTGACCTATAATGGCCTTTCCATGGCCTTCCATGCCTTGGTAAGATTAAAGTTTTGATTAATTGGAAATCGAAACTCAATCATACAAAATTCTACTCTTTTTCTTTTCCTAATTTTGATTTCATTAGTTGCTTGCTATATAGTGTAAGTAGCATTTGATAGTGGTATGTTTTGAACGGCAAATAGTGGAGTGTGGATGTTAACAGGATTTTGAGACATCAATTGAGTTTTCTTGGGCTCCTCTGCTGGTGGAATTGAAGAAAGGACCTGAAAACAAGAGAATCTTACATTTGGATTTGATTGAAGAGAATGCAAGATATTGGAGAGGAGTAGACATTCTAGTGTTTGATTCAGCTCATTGGTGGACTCACCCTGACAAATGGAGTTCGTAAGATACATTTCCCATTTTGCTTATTACATGTCACATTCATATGTAGCTTTCCTTTGTGTCGAAATTCTCTTAGTGATAGCAACTGTGGAAGGAGAGAAAAGATTTGGGCATTCTTTTAGCTATTTTGAGTTGCATACAGTGTGAGATGCAGAATACAGTTTAAAGTTGGTGAGGAGAGGATGGTGTAATTTCAATTGTATTTACTTAGAGCAGCAACAAGATTATGCGATCAAATTTGAACAATTTAAACTAATTTCAGGTGGGATTTCTACATGGAGGGACAGTCTCTCATTAAGAGTATGAATCCTATGATTGCTTATCAAAAGGGACTTACAACATGGGCAAAATGGATAGATTTGAATCTTGATCCTCGACGAACCAGAGTCATTTTCCGAAGCATGTCACCAAGGCATAACAGGTTATACATCACGCAATTAATTATGCATATGTAGACTGTAATCTCCTTTCCAATTACGTCATTTAAGTGACTCTCTTCATTTTCTTTCTTACAGAGAAAATGGTTGGACATGTTACAAGCAGAAGACTCCTCTGGCCTTTCTCAGTCGCCAGCATGTTCCTGAACAATTGCTAGTGCTAAAAGAAGTGTTGCGAAGAATAAGATTTCCAGTATATTTGCAAGATATTACGACAATGTCAGCTCTTCGTAGAGACGGGCATCCTTCCACGTACAGAAGGGCATTGGATCAATCGCAGAGGCAGCACATAAGAGGCTTCTCCTCTGACTGTAGCCACTGGTGTCTCCCTGGGGTACCTGATATCTGGAATGAGATGTTAAGTGCATTGCTCCCAAGTGAAAAATCCTAAGAGGTGAGTAGAATAACTGTTCTACAAAGCTTTTAAGACTTTTGTCTCTGTCATCCTTGAGTCTGTATAATAAGTTATTGTGCTTCATGTTTGGGTTCTTACCACAAATTGCTGACTAACGTTCCAGGATTTTCTTTATTGGCTTGTAATGTGAAAATTTGGGTTTCTAAGGAGGCTGGGACTCGAGATTTCAAGTAATGTAAGATAAAATGGCATTAGTGCGTAGTAAAGTTGTTTATTATCAATCTACTGAATTTCAGCAGGAGTGAAGGAGACAATACCCGGATCCAATGTAGCCAAACTTCAACAAGAAGCAAAATGTGGGGAAAAAAGTAAAAGAGAATTATTGAATTCTTGACTCTTTTGCTTTTACTCTGTGCAAATGTTTCTAATCAAATCTTTAACTGCAGACCAACTTCCCTAATTATCTCTCACTTTTGCTTTTTGAATTGAAATTGGACACGTGGTGAACATCGTCATGGATTGGCTCTCACACACCCACCTTTTCTCATAATATCTTTAAGAATGAGCAATTATTCAGCATGACTTAACTTCATACTTCTGACCTGCAAAATGGCGGTAATGATTCTGCATCATTACCATCTTGGTAGGGGGTGTCCTGTTCTGCTGTTGACACAGTGGAGGCTAGACTTGTCTTCATACTGAATCACTTCTGATACTCAACCTAAGACAATGTTGATGATAAAACTAAAGAATATGGTGAAGCAAATCTGGATTCAAGAAAAACAAGAATAAGAATTAGAAAGCAGTCTGGTTAAATTAATAATTTTGATGAAAGCTGAGTAATAAAAATATGGATACTCCAAAGTAAAATAGTACTTTTGAAATGAATATAGTCCGAGTTGTGAAGAGACACTTCTCTTTCTTACATATGATATGCCTTTCTACGCATACTATCAAAATTTTTGACTGCTGCAGAAAACCTTGAAAGATATGAAAACAATGTAAAGGAACCCAGATGTAGAACGACCTCATTGCGCCAAAAAGGGGAAAAAAAAATTATCTCATGCTGCTTGAAACAATCAGTAAATGGGACAAAAACTTGAAAATTTTGCCCCACATATTATTTACTAAGCTTTGCCCTGACGAATTTCTTTTGTACTAACCATCAGTACATGGTGAAATTGTTTTGGTTCTTAGTCGTAAAAAATTGCCTAAGAATCAACAGAGTACTGTTTCCACTTCATCGGCTTAACTCAAACTCATGGGGAGCAAACCTCTTTCTTAATTTGGCAATTTCCTTGACAGTCAATCTAAAAGCCTTCTCCAGAAGCTCTTCCTTAATGTCTGAACCAAATAATGCAGATGGGATTTTCTGCAATCCTGGATTCTGGCTGTCGAAACTCCCCAGGATAGTCGCTCGGGTGTCTCCAACATTCATTTGGAAGTGTACTAGCCCTCTTGGAAACACCATCACTTCACCTTTTTCAATCACTTTAGCATAAATCTTGTTTTGAGTATCGACAAACCAAATGCTATCTCAGTTGCTCTTGGATGGAAATGGGGAACATTCACGCCACCAACATCAAGATCAGCTCGTACCATTGACATTCCTATGTGTTCAAGCCTGGAAGCACATTCATATTGACAGGAAGGGATGCCAACCCAGAATCACTGAACTTTCCAGGAAATTTTATCCTGGAAAACACAAAATCTTCCACAGTCACATATGATGAGTTCTTGCATGGAAGTATAGCGGTTGCAGAAGCTCTGTTAGGTAGGCAGTAGTCGTTAACTGGATCAGGATCAGAAGCCAAAGTAACACTAACGTAGCTATGAAAAACACCAATAAACAGAACAATGAATGTAATTGACATCGTTTTCTACTCTTTTTTCCTTGACTGAAGAATGACAATTTGCTGTTGATTTGATTGACGCTGATAGTTGAGGCAATATATTTATAGCCCGTGTCTGTTTTTGCTTGAGAAAGAAGGGAAATGGAATTTTGGTTAGTTTGAACAAGGCAACAACTTCACCATGCTGCCGGTGTACTTTTTGTCTGTTTATAGCGGCTAATTTGTCAAGGCAAAGCCGAGTGAAGCGTACTTTAAAAGGAAAAGAACATTGCTAGCTAATTCTTCAACTGAACTCTTTAATCCAACTGCTACATGAAGAAAATAAAAATTAATCAACGAACAGTTTTAACACATAGTTGGTGACTTGTACCAAGTCAAAATCATTAAAATTAATTACTTGATTAATTAATTAATTAATGTCTTTTCGACAGGTAAGCTAGTGGTAACCTGGTTGTCGCTCGCCATATAGTGAGCCACGTCATCCACGAGATTATTTATTATTTATTTATTCATTCTTCATCAATGGCATACAAGTTTTCTGCAATAAAACCCTTCTATCACACTGTTCAATTCATGAAGCAACAAAGATTAGTTTAAACACTTGCAGTTGTTTATTCATAATCCACTGACGATTTAAAGTATACTACGAGAGTCACAGGCATTCGTTCCAGAGAAACATCCGAAATAGAAGAATTCAGGCGGATGAAATCAGGACAGCAACATACAATCTCAACAGAGAGCTCACCGAGTACTTGGTACAAGAACCGTTACATTCCGTTTACAGGAAAAAGAGTTTTTCTTCCGATTATGATTAGTAACTGTCGATATCGGTTTCTGGCCTTCGTAGGTAGTGGCGAAGGCAGTTCACCAACACCTGCACGTTCAAAGAAAAAGGTCACAGGGGACAGCAATAGAAAGTGATTTAGCATAGAATTTAAAGGGATCGCAAATTATATTTGCTTTAATAATGACCCCGATCAACAAGAAGATCACATGTGGCTAAGACATAAGTAATCTCGGCATTTGCTTGGAAAAGGTGGAAATGGGAGGATATTCTAGAGGTTTACTGCCTGAAGTATATATTTATTGTTAAACCATGTTCATGCATAAGCGATACCTGAGACAAGGAACTGTTTAATGCTGCCCCTCCGTAGCTGACATGAAATTTGTCTTTGACTACGAGTCCCTGTTAAAAGACAGAAGAAAAAGTAATGACAGTGGAATACAGGGGTGGGATTGAGTTATTTTGCCTGTATGCAGAGCGATTGAAAAACATAAATAAAAAGGGGGGAGAAGATACTTCGGTATCAATTTCAGCAGATTCCACATCAATATTGACGTCAGCAATGATTTTAATGATTTCTACAAGCAACCCAGGTCGATCGACTGTTTCTATATAAAGCAGGCTGGTGAAATACATAATAAAATGTGCAAGTAAATGATATCTTCTCTGCAATTCATTACCAAATTCACTAATTTTTTAAATCCAGAAATGGTAATTATACAGAAATAACATAGAAACGGATTACTTGTGGAACCATATGTTAAAAGGCATTTCAATCCAAGTATTAAGAAGCTGCAAACCTTCTCTTAGGTCCATCTTCCTTGACATGTACACGAGTGGCAATATCAACATCAAGCTGCAATCAATAGTCATTAACTTAACTTCAAGTTTGTAGAATCTAAGTAAGTGGATGCAAGGCATCTAATGAAACAACTAATGAGCTAAGAAACTTCCTATGACAGAGACTCAATTACACCCTAATAATAACAAAGAAGATGCTTCTA
>BNST01000694.1:10000-12500 GCA_019650275.1 Xylocarpus granatum
TTATGTATGTATCTTTTGTTTATGTCCTCTTTTATTTTGTGTATTTTTTGTTTGATTTTGTGTTTTATGAATTTTTTATTTGTGTATTTTTTTTTGTATGTTTTTTTGTGTATGTCTATGATCCTTTGTTTTCTCCTGTGTATATTCTTTTCGTGTTTTTGTGTTTTTGTTTTTTGTATTGATTTTTTGATTTTTTTGTGTTGTGTTTCTGTTTTTTTGTGTTTATCTGTGTTATTTTCTGTATGTGTTTTTTTGTTTATGTGATTTTTTTGTGCTGTTTTTTTTGTTTGTTTTGCTTACTGTGTGTGTATTTGTTCTATTTTATTGATTGTGATGTTTTGTATCTATATTTCTCTTTTGATTTTGTTTTGTTATTTTTTTTTCTTGATAAATATTATTCTTTTTTCTTATGTGTTCTGTTGTATTTTTCATGTGATGTTTTGTATTTTTTTGTATTTTTTGATGTTTCTGTTTTTCTATCTGATGTCTTTGAATTGTATTGTTTGACATGTCTGTTTTTTGTTTTGATTTGTTTATCTGTTTGATTTTTGTCTGTCGTAATCTCTTTTATGTTGTCTTTTTTTTTTTGTTTCTGTTTTTGTCTTTTGTGTGTGTCTTTTTGGTCTTATGTTTTTGTTGTCTTTTTCTGTCTTTGTACTTTTTTGATCTCTGTTCGTTTTTGCTTTAAGTGTCTTTTTGTTTGTCTGGTTTTTTGGTCTTTTTGTTTCGTTTGTCGTCGTGTCTGATTTGATTTTTATCTTCTTATTTTGTTGTGTCTTTGTTGCTGTCTTTCTTTCTTTACTTGTTTATTTTTTATATTGTTTAGTGTTGTTGTTTGTTTTCTGACTGTCTTTATGTTTTGGTGTATATTATGTCCTTTGTCGTTTCTCGCTTACTCTTCTGTCTTCTCTGTCTTCCCCTTTCTTTTTTGGTTTTCTATTTTGTTGTGGTCTGTTTTTGTCTGTTTTTGTTTTCTCTGATCGTTTTTTTTTTTCTTTTTGATTTTCGCTGCTTTTCTGTTGATTTTCCTCTCTATCTATTTTTGTTTGTTTTCTTTGTGTTTTATTATGTTTTTTGTTTTTTGTGTTTGTTTTTGTTGTTTGTTGTTTTTCTGTGTTTTTTTGTCTTGAATTTTTCTCTTTTATTCTTTTTTTGTAGTTCGATTTTTATGTCTTTTTCATTTGTTTTTCTTTCCTCCTGTTGTCTTTTTCCCCATGTTTGTTGTTGTTGTTGGGTTTTTTGTGATGTCGCTTCTTTTGTTGTTTTGTTTTCTGTTTGTGTCATTTGTGTTTATTTGTTGTTGGTTTGATCTGTCAATTTTTTGTAATCGGTCTCTTTCTTTTCTTTGTATTTTTGAAATTTTCTTTTTTGTTTTTTCTTCTCACTGGGTGATGTCTTTTTGCATGCTCTTTCTCCTTCTTTCATTTAATATTTAATAAATAAAATTATTTTGTCTGTTTTGTTGTGTTTTTTGTGATGTTTTGATTTTGGTTTTGTTTTGTCCATTCGTTGCATCTTTGTCTTGGTTTTTTGATCTTATCTGTTTTGTTTTTGCTTTTCTGCCGTTTTGTAGCATTTTTTGCTGTTCGTTGGTTTTGTTGTCTTTTTTGTTTTTTGTATTATTCTTGTTTTTTATTTCTGTCTGTTTTTTTTGTTTGAATTTTGTGTGGCACTATTTTGGCATATTATTTCTCTGTGTCTCTTTTTGATGTGTTATTGTTTAATTTATCGGTTTTGTGTCCATCTTGTTTTTGTTTTGCTTCGATTTCCTTTTTTGATGGTTATTAGTTGATCTGTGTGTGTTTGTTTGGTTTTGTGTTTGATTTTGTTTGTTGTTCTTTTTTGATTTGATCTATCTGTGTATGGTCTTTTGTTTGTTTGTGGGTGGTTCTCTTACTCTTGATTCTGTCTCTTTTCTGTGTTTTTTGTTTTGTGTGTTTTGACTGAATCTTATTTGTCTTGGTTTATCTTTTGTATATTGTTTCTGGTTTTGACGTTTTCTCTTGGTTGTATTGGTCTATTTAATCGTAATGGGGATTTTGATTTGTTTTATGTTCTGTGTGTTAATTGTATTTTTGCTGTTTGTCATTGTGTTTCTGTTATTTCTGATGATTTACGATGTTTGATATGTGTTCTGATATATTGTTTTCATTGATGGTTGTTTTCTGTTTTGTGTGTTGTTTTATTTTCTATGATCTGCTGTGTTGTTTTACCCTGTTTTGTTTGTTTTTTGGTTGTCTTTCGTGGTTGATTTTTTGTGCTGTGTGTCTTGAACTTTTTTGCTGTCTGTTGTTTTTATTTTATTTGTGTCAGCTTTGCTTTTTGTTTTTTCTTTCTGTTTGTTTTCTGTGTTCCATTTTTTGTTTTGCTTTTCTTGTGATGTTTGTTTGTGTCGTTGTGTGTGTGTGTGTGTTTTCTCCTTTTTTGTTGTTTTGATTTTGTCTATCATCTATTATCCTGTTTTTTATTGTTTGTTTTGGTTTTATGTCTCTTATTGTCT
>BNST01000694.1:17500-32638 GCA_019650275.1 Xylocarpus granatum
TATCAGAGCCTCTTTGAATCAAGAAATTCATTCACTTGAAATTTCAGGAGAATTATGTCTGGAGAAGAAGAAACTCCTCATGTTCCAAGAGGATTGAGTTTGGATCAAGCTAAGATCTTAGCACTTGAACACCAGCAAGCAGAGATGAGGGAGCAAATTGACCGTTTAATTCAAGCCGTAGAAAGGAATACCATTCAGCCACAACCCAGAAGACATGAACGACAAGGGCAGCGAGCAACTAGAGGGCCTGAGTATTATGAAGAGGATGAGCTTGATGAGCCATAAATAGATGATGAAGCTGGGGAGAGACAATGGCAGAGAAGAAATATAAGGGATAATGGAATTGATGTTAAGCTAAAGATTCCGACATTTCGAGGAACAAGTTCACCCGAGGAGTACTTAGAATGGGTGCAAAAAGTAGAGAAAGTATTTGAGTACTATGATTATTCTGAACCAAGGAAGTGCAAGTTGGCAGCTCTTGAATTCAATGATTATGCCAATTTATGGTGGGAAAACGAGAAAACTAGGTGAAGAAGAGAAGGTTTAGGTGAGGTGACAAGTTGGAGAGTCATGAAGAGATTAATGGAGAGAAGATTTTTGCCAGAATATTACAAACAAGAACTGTACTTTAAGCTTCAAAGTTTAAGGCAAGGGGGCATGTGTGTGGAAGATTATGTCAAAGAGTATGAGATGCTTATGATGAGATGTAACTTGCAAGAACCAGAAGAACTAACGATTACAAGGTTCCTTGGTGGGTTAAAGTAAGCAAGAATGCTTACCTTTGATTCTTGATTAATGAATTAGAAAATAACAAAATTCGTAGCTTATGAGCTCCTCACAAATAATGGGCTGTATTTATAGTCCTAAGATAGCCTTATCCTAATTTAACTAGTACTTGGGTTCCTTATCCACTTAGGATACATTTTCCTAAGTCAACAAGCTTTTCTAAGTCAAATAAAACATATTCAAAGCTACTATACTCATGATCACATTAAAGATCAGTATAAAGCTTTTCTAAATGCCATCGATGATATTCAAGAGCCTTCCAATTACCAAGAGGCCCAAATTAGCCCAATTTGGAGAAGTGCAATGAATGAAGAGCTTAAGGCTCTAATTCGCAACCAAACTTGGGATATTGTTCCACTGCCTAAAGGGAAGAAGGTCGTTGGCTGCAAATGGGTATATAAGACCAAGCTTAAGAGTGATGGAACTGTTGAAAAATATAAGGCTAGGTTAGTGGCCAAAGGCTTCACTCAAACTTATGGTATTGATTACACCGAGACTTTTGCCCCTGTAGCTAAAATGAATTCCATTAGAGTTCTTATGTCCTTAGCTGTTAATTATGATTGGCCATTGTACCAAATGGATGTAAGAAATGCCTTCTTACAAGGCGAATTAGAAGAGGAAGTATACATGAGAATACCTGAAGGGTATGGGACTGACATTCCCAAATCACATGTATGTAAGCTTAGAAAGGCTATCTATGGCCTTAAACAATCCCCTAGGGCCTGGTACTCTAAATTGCACAATGCTCTCAGTTGTCAAGCCTTCATTAAAAGTGAGGCTGATTTCTCACTATTCACCAAACATTCCAAAGATGGAATAACGGTGATTCTCATTTATGTCGATGACATAATCATTACTGGTAATGACAAAATAGGCATTAGTTGCATTAAATCATATCTTAAATCTGTTTTTGACATTAAAGACTTGGGATACTTACGATATTTTTTAGGAATAGAAATTGCCCACTCTAAAAAGGGACTATTTCTATGCCAAAGAAAATATACACTTGATCTACTTGGTGAAACAGGTAAACTAGGTGCAAGGATAGCTCCAACGCCAATTGAAAATACCTACAAGCAAAAGGATAAAGAAGAAGACAAAGAGAAGCAGCCCAAGCCAATTCAGAATGTCAAGCAATATCAACGAATTGTCGGTAAGTTAATATATTTAACCATTACTAGACCTGACATTAGCTTTGCTGTGAATCAGGTTAGTCAATTCATGCAGCAACCAATGACCAACCACATGAACATGGTAAATCGAATCCTCTGCTACCTAAAAGGCACACCAGGCCAAGGTTTACACATGCAAAAGAATGGTCACCATGAGATCCTAGCATATAGTGATGCAGATTGGGCCGGAAATGTTGAAGACAGAAAGTCAACTACCGGATATTGCACATTTGTTGGAGGAAACATAGTAACCTGGAAGAGTAAGAAACAAAGTGTGGTAGCAAGGTCAAGTGCAGAGGCAGAGTATCGAGCAATGGCAAGTGCAACATGTGAGCTGATTTGGTTGAAGGCTTTAGTTCAAGATTTGGGGTTCAAAACTGAAGCACCAATGAAACTATTTTGCGACAACAAAGCAGCAATCTACATAGCTTCAAATCCAGTATTCCATGAGAGAACAAAGCACATTGAGATGGACTGTCACTTTATTAGGGAGAAAGTTCAGAATCAGACCATCTGCACCCCTTATGTTCCAAGCGAAGATCAACTAGGAGACTTGTTCACAAAGGCTCCTACTAAAAAACATATCGGGATCGCAATAAGCAAGTTGAATTTGAACAACATCTTCAAGCCCAACTTGAGGGGGAGTGTTGAAATAAAGTCGAGTGAGCCGATTGATCAATCTCCAGATTCATACCAGCATCGTGATTGTGTTGCATTGGAGATGAAAAGATTGAGGGTGAAGATGAAAAGCCCAAATAACTCTTTGGCTAATCTATGAGTACCCACATCAAGCCCAAAGCCCATGTCATACTAAACCACTAAAGGACAAAATAACGGCTAGTCTTTTAAAGTTAAAAGATGTGCTTTTGTATGTTGTACCTAGCTGTTAGAAAAGTAAAGTGAGTTTGTACCTAGCCGTTAGGATAGTGTGTATATAAACACAAGATGTGTAAATGTTTAGACAATTGAATAAGAAGTAGAAAACAATTCTCTCATCTTCTTCATCTTTCTCTCTTTGGTGAAAGTTCTCTCATTCTCTCATCAAACTTAACAAAGAAGTTGTTGATGAGTACATGTTTTGGTGAATATATCCGCAAGTTGATCTTCACTCTTCACATAAGGCATGTTGATCACTTTGCTCAAGTATTTTTCTCTTGTGAAGTGTCAATCAACTTCGATGTGCTTGGTCCTCTCATGGAACACTGGATTAGATGCAATGTGTGTTGCTGCCTTGTTATCACAGTACATGTCCATAGGTGTTTCAACTGAAAATCCTAAGTCTTCCACTAATGATTTTATCCAAACCATTTCACTCGTAGTAGATGCCATAGCTCTATATTCAGCTTCTGCACTCGATCTTGCAACTACACTTTGCTTCTTGCTTTTCCAAGTCACCAAATTACCTCCCACGAATGTGCAATAACCAGTGGTTGATCTTCTGTCCTCGAAGTTACCAGCCCAATCCGCATCTGTGTAAGCACATATCTTGTGGTGGCCATTTCTTCTCATCAAGATTCCTGCCCCGGTGCTTGTTTTATGTATCTTAAAATTCTATTCACCATTTCCATGTGTATATTCTTTGGGCATGACATGTGTTGACTTACCTGTTGCACAGAAAAAACAGTATCAGGTCGTGTAATAGTTAAATATATAAGCTTACCTACAAGTCTTTGATAAAGCCCTTGTCATGTTCGTTTTCATGCTTGTTATCCTCTTTCTTCCTTCTTAGTGCCTCCATAGGTGTCACAGCTGGCTTTGCTCCAAGTTTTCCTGTCTCACTTAACAAATCAAGAAAATATTTTCTTTGGGATAGAAATAGCCCTTCATTGGAATCAAGCGATTTCTATACCTAGAAAATATCGTAAGTTTCCCAAATCTTTAACATCAAATGCAGACTTCAAATATGTTTTAATGCTCTTAATGCCATTAATGTCACAACCGGTGATGATAATATCATCCACATAAATAAGAACAATGGTAGATCCCTCACTTGAGTGCTTAATAAACAAGGAATGATCAGCATCACTCACTTTAAAATTTTTAAAAACACAAGCATGTGAAAAATATTGAAGAAACAAAGAAGTGTGAAAGAAAGTATTGATGAAAGAATAAAGAAGCTTGTTTTTTTTCACTTTATCAATATTTACACATCTAAGGTATTTATATACAACATCCTAACGGCTAGGTACAAGCTTATTTTACTTTTCTAACAGCTAGGTACAACACACAATAGCATATCTTTCAATTTCAAGAACTAGCCGTTATTTCGTCCATTAGTGATTAGCTTACTAGCCGTTATTTCGTCCTTTAGTGGTTAGCTTGATATGGGCTTTGGGCTTGATATGGGTGTCCATAGGCCAATCAAAGAGTTATTTGGGCCTTTTATCTTCACCCTCAATCCCTTCATTTTCAACACTCCCCCTCAAGTTGGGCTTGAACAAATTGATCAAGTTCAACTTGCATACAAACTTTTGAAGTTGTTGAATACTCGGAGGTTTGGTGAATATGTCCGCCAATTGATCTTCGCTCTTGACATAAGGCATTGAGATTGTCTTGTTCAAATACTTTTCTCTTATAAAGTGACAATCTACCTCTATGTGCTTGGTCCTCTCATGAAACACTGGATTGTTTGCAATATGTATCGCCGATTTGTTATCACAATGTAGCCTCATAGGTGCCTCGACGTTAAAACCCAAATCTTCAACCAATGCCTTCAACCATATCAATTCACTAGTGGTTGAAGCCATTGCCCTATATTCAGCTTCGACACTTGATTTGGCCACCACGGTTTGCTTTTTGCTCTTCCAAGTCACTAAATTTCCACCAACAAAAGTACAATATCCAGTTGTAGACTTGCGATCTTCAATGCTTCCTGCCCAATCAGCGTCCGTGTAGGCAAAAATTTGGTGATGTCCATGTTTCTTCATCAGTAATCCTTGTCCTAGAGTTCCTTTGAGATATTTGAGTATTCGGTCCACCATTTCCATGTGATTGGTCATTGGACAAGTCATGAATTGGCTTACCTGATTCACAGCAAAAGAAATGTCAGGTCTTGTAATAGTTAAGTAGATTAACTTACCCACAATTCTTTGATATTGCTTGATGTCTTCAATTGGTTTGCCCTCCTTCTTTTTGGCTTGTCCTTCAATTGGAGTTGATGCTATCTTCCCTCCAAGCTTACCTGTCTCTTTCAAAAGATCAAGTGTGTATTTCCTTTGGGATAGAAATAGCCCTTTATTAGAATGGGCTATCTCTATACCTAGAAAATACCGTAAGTGTCCAAGGTCTTTAATATCAAAAGTAGACTTTAAATAACTTTTAGTGCTGTTTATTCCCAAAGTATCACTCCCTGTTATAATGATATCATCCACATATATTATCACAACAGTAATACCATTATTGGAGTGTTTTATGAATAAAGAGTGATCAGCACTACTAACCTTAAAGTGTTGAGAAGTTAAAGCACCTAACAACTTAGAGTACCAGGCCCTAGGAGATTGTTTTAAGCCATAAATGGCTTTTCTAAGCTTACATACATGCGGTTTTGGTACTTTAATGTTGTATCCTTGTGGGATATCCATGTAAACCTCTTCTTCTAATTCCCCCTTGGAGAAAAGCATTTCGAACATCCATTTGATACATTTCCCATTCATAATTAGTGGCTAAGGACAAAATAACTCTAATGGTGTTCATTTTGGCTACTGGGGCAAATGTCTCCGTGTAATCTAAACCATAGGTTTGAGTGAATCCTTTAGCAACCAATCTAGCTTTATGTTTCTCAATGGAACCATCACTCTTCAGCTTGGTTTTGTACACCCATTTACACCCAACTGTTTTCTTACCTTGGGGAAGAGTAACAATTTCCCATGTCTTATTCTTAACTAAAGCTTCCAACTCCTCATCCATGGCATTTCTCCAAATAGGAATGTCCTTGGCCTCGTTGTAGCAAGATGGCTCTTTCAAACTATCCAATTTGCTTAAAAACACTCTATAACTCTCTTTAACATTATCTAAGGTATAATAATTTTGTATAGGATGTGCTGTGACTTTGTTCCCATAAAAGAATACCCTATTTTTCTGCCATTCGGATG
This sequence comes from Xylocarpus granatum, assembly GCA_019650275.1. Lineage (NCBI taxonomy): Eukaryota > Viridiplantae > Streptophyta > Magnoliopsida > Sapindales > Meliaceae > Xylocarpus > Xylocarpus granatum. The sequence continues at coordinate 23,550 of BNST01000694.1, forward strand.
GAGGCTTCCTAATTCTTTGAGATCTTCTAAGAGGAAAATTTTGATCATGTGATGAAGAATCGGACTCTCTCTCATTTTGACCCACCGGTGAGGAACTAAATGGGATTTCATGCTCTGAAACTAATTGATCATTAGGGTTCTCATCACAAGGTGTTTCCTCACTTTGACTTTCGCTAACTATGTTTTGTTCTTCATTTGATTCCAATGGTTCATGAATATCACCATTCTGTTGTGTTGAATCTTCATAGATAAAATCCTCTTTTTCGCTTTCATTCAAACTAACTCCATTATTGATTTGATCGTTATTCCTTAACAAACTCAACCGATTACCTACAATAGATAGGGGAAGAGGATCCCCTTTCATTTCTCCTTCATTTCTTACTTTATCAAAGTAAGGATCACTTTCCAGAAAAGTAACATTTCTTGACAAGAATTTCTCATTCGTAAAAGGATCTAAACATTTATAACCTTTTTTATCAATGCAATACCCTAAAAATATGCACTTTACACTCCTATGACTCAATTTATCTCTAGCATGATTAGGGATGTGAACATAACAAGTACAGCCAAATACCTTTAGATAAGATAAGTTTGGTTGCCTATTATGCAACAATTCAAAAGGAGATTTTCCATTCAACAACTTCGAAGGCATACGATTTACCAAATGTATGGCAGTGAGAATGGCTTCATTCCAATATCTTTTAGGGACATTGTGATGAAACATTAGTGACCTTCCTACATCTAAAATGTGCCGATTTTTCCGCTCGGCCACACCATTTTGTTCAGGTGTGTAGGGGCAAGTCGTTTGATGAACTATCCCTAAAGTGCTCAAGTAATTCTCAAAGGCGTGACTAGTATATTCTCCCCCATTGTCGCTCCTAAGAATCTTAATCCTTTTGCCAAGTTGATTTTCAATTAAGGAAACATACTCTTTAAAACATGATAAGGTCTCTGATTTGTTTTTAATCAAGTATATCCAAGTGTATCTCGACTTGTGATCAATGAATGTGACAAAATATCTAAAGCCATTGTGAGATTCTAAAGGAGAAGTCCATAGATCAGAGTGAACAAGATCAAATATTTCATTATAACAAGTTTCCGAATGTACAAAAGGAAGTTTAGTCTGTTTTCCAAGATTACAAGCTCTACATTGTTTAAAATCACTAAACTTCATTTTCGGAATCATTTTACACAGAATGTTACTAGGAGGATGGCCTAGTCTTGCATGCCAAAGTTTCTGAAGTCCACGGTCTTCCTCAACTCTAAGGGCTTGATTGGTACTATCCAAAAAATATAGGCCGTCATGTAAGGTTCCCTCACCAATCTTCTTCCTGGTTGACATGTCCTGAAATATCACCTTATTGGGTTCAAAGGTGACACGACAATTTAAGTCTTTTGTTATTCTACTAACGGACAGCAAATTTGATGAAAAATTTGGCATATAAAGGCCACTTGTTCTCTTGGATAAAACTTTAATATCTCCTAATCCCTTAATGGGTATTTCACTACCATTGGCTATTGTCACATTTCTAATGTTTCCTAGGGTTTCTATTCTAGATGCCATGTTTTTATTTCTAAACATATGATTAGTAGCACCTGAATCAATAACCCAAGGGTCAAACTTAAAATGTGAGTTGGAAATCATACCTTGAGAGGAGCTTGGAAGATGGTTCCGAAGTAGTTTGGCCAAATCCTCAAGGAGTTTTGAGTTCCCTTTTTCGATCGCATTTTGAGCACCTTGTGGTGGTGCCTTTTCCTTGACGTTAACTGGCCTCAAATGTGGATTAAGAACCCAACATTTTTCTTTAGTATGACCTAGCATCTTGCAGTGCCCACACTTCCAGCATTTGTCTTTAAGGTTGTGCATCCGTCCACATTTATCACACTTAGCCTTAACTTTTGCTCCTTGGACCATCTTGCCTTCTTCCTTGCTGTCCACCAAACTTCCTCTCTCAGCCTTGCTTGAATTCCCATTCAAAATCTTTCTTTGCAAGTACTCTTTATTAACCTTGTTTGCAACATCGTCATAATAAGGCAAAGGTTCAATTCTAAGAATGTGATTCCGAAGATCTTCGTAGTCCGAACCCAAACCCATCAAATACGATATCACAAGATCTTCATTGGCCCTTTTTTCCACCTCTTCAATGTTGGTAGTATTCGGCCTTAATGATTGAAGTTCATCCCATGCCTCCTTAATTTTGGTGTTATATTCTATCGGATCACCTCCACTAAGGCTGATATTGTTGATGAACTGCTTCAACTCGTATATTCTCATCAAGTTTCCTTGATGACCAAATTGTCTCTTGATAGACTCCCAAAGTGCTTTAGAAGTTTCGGCCTTTGAGAATGCACCTACCAAGGATGGTTCCATGGAATTTAAAATCCATGTGTACACCAAGTTGTCATTATAGCACCAATCTTCATATTCTTCACTTGATGTGTCTGTGGGCTTTGTGATTCTTCCATTCACGAAACCCAATGCTCGTTTTCCACATAATGCTCTTTCAGCGGGATTGATCCAAATTGAGTAATTTTTTCCATTCAAGGGAAATGTGGTAAGTTTCAAGGTGGTGTTACCATCATTATCAACTCCCTTGAAGGAACTTCTGCTCTTGGTGTTGTATGACGAGCCCTCCCTTTCCATTCTTTAATTTGGCTATGAAGGGGAATGTCTTGATACACCAAGAACCAACAAAGCAACAAAAGGTAAAAGCTAGATTCAAGATAAAACCTGCTCTGATACCATGTGAAAAATATTGAAGAAACAAAGAAGTGTGAAAGAAAGTATTGATGAAAGAATAAAGAAGCTTGTTTTTTTTTCACTTTATCAATATTTACACATCTAAGGTATTTATATACAACATCCTAACGGCTAGGTACAAGCTTATTTTACTTTTCTAACAGCTAGGTACAACACACAATAGCATATCTTTCAATTTCAAGAACTAGCCGTTATTTCGTCCATTAGTGATTAGCTTACTAGCCGTTATTTCGTCCTTTAGTGGTTAGCTTGATATGGGCTTTGGGCTTGATATGGGTGTCCATAGGCCAATCAAAGAGTTATTTGGGCCTTTTATCTTCACCCTCAATCCCTTCATTTTCAACAATGCATTATGCAACTTATTATACCATGCTCTTGGTGATTGCTTTAATCCATATATGGCTTTCTTCAATTTGCAAACATGTGTATTTGGAACCATAACATCATATCCTTGAGGTAAACTCATGTAAACCTCTTCCTCTAACTCTCCTTGCAAGAAAGCATTCTTTACATCCATTTGATGTAAATCCAATTATAATTAGCATATGTTGAGTTTGCTTACAATAGAAGCGTGCACAGTGGAACGAAGCGTTCTCCGTTTGAGATAGTTTATGGATTCAATCCTATAACTCCTCTTGATTTGTTGCCACTGCCTATTGAAGAAAGAATTTGCTTTGATGGAAACAAAAAGGCTGAGTTTGTTAAATCTCTACATGAGAGTGTGAAGAAACAAATTGAAAAGAAAAATGAAGAATACGCACGGTTAGCAAATAAAAGGAGAACAAGAATTCAATTTGCACCAGGAGATTTAGTTTGGATTCACCTACGCAAGGAAAGGTTTCCAACACAAAGAAAATCAAAACTAATGCCAAGGGCTGATGGTCCTTTTAGAGTTGTTGACAAGGTGAATGATAATGCTTATAAGATTGAATTGCTCAGGAGATTATAATATTTCTACTACATTCAATGTCAGGGACCTTTCTCCTTACTTAGAAGATGATTTCAAAGACACCGAGGAGAAGGATTTGAGGGCAAATCCAATTCAACAAGGGGAGGATGATGTGCTCAATCATGGAAATGAAGTTACTACCATCCAAGAAAGATTAATCCTCATTAACAAAGGATATCCATGCCAAGAAGAATTCCAGCAGCAGCAGAAAATATCACTAGGCAAGGAGTTTGAGATCAAGTAGGGTTTTACATGTAAGATTTTAAGTAGGATTAGGAACCCGATATATTAGGCTTATCTTCATAGAAATCTAGATGACTTAGTAGTCCTTATTTACTTAGGAATCCTTATCATAGATGAATTAGGCGTTTTAGTATAAGTTAGACATGGAAAGGCTGTCATTACTATAAATACGGCATTAGTGCTTGTAATTAAACAGTTTTGAGGAATAAGCGAATTTTGCTTCGTTGCATCCAAATTCTTATCTAAACAAATTCCTTGTTTAGTGGCGAATTATCTATTGATTCTTATCACTCTTCCTTCTTTCTATCTTAGAGTGTGGCGAATCAACCTAGTAATCTTGTTTGTGGCGATTTGATCTTATCAAACTTGATTAACTAGTTTAATTCTTTATTTTGATTATTGAAATTTTTTTTTCTTCTTCTTAAACTTTTCATAGGCTATCCCTATCACATTCCCACTTCAAAATTCGTACATAACCCTTTAGCTTTCTGAAAACTGTTAAAGATGAAGAGATTGAGGGTGAAGATGAAAAGCCCAAATAACTCTTGGATTGATCTATGGATACCCATATCAAGCCCAAAGCCCAATTCAAGCTAACTACTAAAGGATGAAATAACGGCTAGTTTTTTAAATTGAAAGATATGCTGTTATGTGTTGTACCTAGCTGTTAGAAAAGTAAAGTAAGCTTGTACCTAGCCATTAGGATGTTGTATATATAAACCCAAGATGTGTAAATATTTTGAGAAAGAATAAAAAGCTATTCATTTTTCTCTCTTCATGCATTTTCTCTCTACTTGCATTTTTACTTGGTTTATGTTGAATCTTTGAAATTGTGAGCTAAACACATTCAGATTCTATTTATCAACAAGGTTGCATCTAGATAGTTCCTTTCATCATCTCTCTTTTATTTTTACTCTCTCTTGGTTGTGTGATCAATCTCCATTGTGCAAGGCCAAGTTGCTGAAATTAAAATGGCAACACAAGTGGGAAGTAGTTCTGCCAAGAGAGAGAATTTTTTCAATGTTGATTCCGACTACAAAATCACCACTAAGCTTACCACCTTTCCTCTAAATGGAAGGAATTACTCTACATGGGTGACGAATGCGACAAGGGCCTTACTAGGGCATGAGGGTTCTAGGATTTGTTGATGGAGAAATTAGTCAACCTAAGGTGGGAGATAAAGAATATGTTGAATGGAGATATGTTGATAATCTTGTCATTACTTGGATGTGGAAAGTTTGTGATCATCAAATGTGAAAGATGTGGAAGACTAGGACACATCAAAAGAAATTGTAGGTTTTGTGATCATTGTGGAAAGTTTGGACATAACAAGGATAAATGTTTTGAGCTTCATCCTCACTTGAAGAAGGAGAATAAAGCCAAATTTCAGAAGAATTAAACCACAAATTAGAGGCAAACTTGTCCACAAATCTCATTGAGCAATTTGCAAAGTTCCTTCAATGTCAAAGGCCAAACACCTCTCAAGGTTTGATCTCTAATTTATCTTTAAATATTGATCCTTGGGTTATAGACTCGGGTGCTACAAATCACATGTTTAGAAGTAAAAATTTAGCTTCTAAAATTGAGTCTATAGGAAAGGATAAAAGGGTGAGTATAGCTAATGGAAAAGATATACCAATTAGTGGTTTAGGACACTTGAATATTTTGTCTAAGCATACTAAAGGTCTTTATATGCCATGTTTTTCTTCAAATTTGTTGTCCGTAAGTAGAATTACTAAAGATTTAGATTGTTATGTTATATTTGAACCTAATAAAGTAACATTTCAGGACATCAAGACCGGACAATTGATTGGTGAGGGAAGAGAGAAAAATGGGCTGTATGTTTTGGAAGATTCAAGCAAAGCCTTTAAAGTAGATAGCAGCAAAATCCAAGAACTTTGGCATGCTAGATTAGGGCATCCCCCAGTCATATTTTGCAAAAATTAGTTCCTAACTTGAAATTTGATAAGATCAAAGATTGTAGTTCTTGTATTTTAGGAAAACAAACTAAGATACCTTTTGTACAATCTGATCATGAATATAATGATTTATTTGCTTTGGTACATTCTGATTTGTGGACTTCTCCCACTCTATCTCATAAGGGCTTCAAATATTTTGTAACCTTTATAGATCATAAATCTAGGTATACATGGATTTATCTTATTAAAAGGAAATCTGAGGTTTTTTGTTGTTTTAGAGAGTTTGTAATATTGATTGAAAACCAATTTGATAAGAAAGTTAAGGTGTTGAGAACTGATAATGGAGGAGAGTATGTGAACAACTTGTTTAAAGAGTTTTTAGTTAGTAAAGGAATTGTTCACCAAACTACTTGTCCTTACACTCCAGAACAAAATGGAGTGGCTGAACGTAAGAATAGGCATATTTTAGAGGTGGCAAGAACTATGATGTTCTATCACAATGTACCTAGAGAGTTTTGGGGGGAAGCTATTCTCACAGCGACACATCCTATTAACCGAACACCATCCATGGTATTGAAAGGAAAGACACCAATTGATTGCTTATGCCAATTGAGATTGCTTATAGTACCCAGCCAAACTTGTCCTATCTTAGAATTTTCGGATGTGTATGTTATGTGCATATGCCAAGTCATTCAAGAGATAAATTAAGTGAAAGAAGCATTAAATGCATCTTTTTAGGTTATTGTGTAGATACTAAGGGTTATAGGTGCTATAATCCCTTAACTAAGACAAGTATATCTCTAGAAATGTTACTTTTGTAGAAAATGACTCATATTTTCATAGCATTGGTAATGGAAAAGGTGAAGTTGATGATCCACTTCCTTTAGCCATAATAGACAAGTATATACCACCATCTAGTGACGTACTAGGCAACCATGACCAACACTTGAGTAGTGATAACATAGAATCACAAGATCAAGAGTCTAATGAGGGTGAAACCAGCAATGAAAGTCTAGATGCACATTCACCTAGTGATGTAAGTGAAGATTTACCGTTATCATCTAGTAGACTTAGAGACGAGGGAGAGCAAAATGAAATACATAGTGATGAACACTTGAATGTTCAACTAGAATCACTATCCTCTAGTAACCAAGATGGGCCATCTATTAGTATACGAAGTGAGGGGGAGCATGTTGCACCTATGCAAGGCCAAAATCCCCCACTTAGGAGATCTCAAAGAATTCGACAATCTTCATCGGATTGGATGAAGAAAAGAGTGTTTTTCCATGGTAACAAAGTAATCGCACACCCTCTTGACCACTACTACACCTTAGGAAATGTAAAAGAGAGTTTTAGAGCCTTTTTAACTAAAGTAGACACCATTAAAGATCCTAATAACTTTAAGGAAGCTAGGGAATTATCAGTTTGGAGACAAGCCATGCAAGAGGAATTGGATGCTTTAGTTAAAAATAATACATGGGAATTAGTACCTTTACCTTTGGGAAAGAAGGTTGTAGGATGCAAATGGGTGTATAAGACTAAGTTAAATAGTGATGGAACCTTGGACAAACATAAGGCTAGGTTAGTGGCCAAAGGCTTCACTCAAACCTATGGCTTAGACTATACAGAAACTTTTGCACCAGTTGCAAAAATGAACACCATTAGGGTGCTTCTCTCCTTAGCGGCTAATTATAATTGGGATTTACATCAAATGGATGTGAAGAATGCTTTCTTGCAAGGAGAGTTAGAGGAAGAGGTTTACATGAGTTTACCTCAAGGATATGATGTTATGGTTCCAAATACACATGTTTGCAAATTGAAGAAAGCCATATATGGATTAAAGCAATCACCAAGAGCATGGTATAATAAGTTGCATAATGCATTGTGTTCTCAAAATTTTAAAGTGAGTGATGCTGATCATTCCTTATTTATTAAGCACTCAAGTGAGGGATCTACCATTGTTCTTATTTATGTGGATGATATTATCATCACCGGTTGTGACATTAATGGCATTAAGAGCATTAAAACATATTTGAAGTCTGCATTTGATGTTAAAGATTTGGGAAACTTACGATATTTTCTAGGTATAGAAATCGCTTATTCCAATGAAGGGCTATTTCTATCCCAAAGAAAATATGTTCTTGATTTGTTAAGTGAGACAGGAAAACTTGGAGCAAAGCCAGCTGTGACACCTATGGAGGCACTAAGAAGGAAGAAAGAGGATAACAAGCATGAAAACGAACATGACAAGGAGGAGCCATACAAGGACATCAAGCTTTATCAAAGACTTGTAGGTAAGCTTATATATTTAACTATTACACGACCTGATATTGTTTTTTCTGTGCAACAGGTAAGTCAACACATGTCATGCCCAAAGAATATACACATGGAAATGGTGAATAGAATTTTAAGGTACATAAAACAAGCACCGGGGCAAGGAATCTTGATGAGAAGAAATGGCCACCACAAGATATGTGCTTACACAGATGCGGATTGGGCCGGTAACTTCGAGGACAGAAGATCAACCACTGGTTATTGCACATTCGTGGGAGGTAATTTGGTGACTTGGAAAAGCAAGAAGCAAAGTGTAGTTGCAAGATCGAGTGCAGAAGCTGAATATAGAGCTATGGCATCTACTACGAGTGAATTGGTTTGGATAAAATCATTAGTGGAAGACTTAGGATTTTCAGTTGAAACACCTATGGACATGTACTGTGATAACAAGGCAGCAACACACATTGCATCTAATCCAGTGTTCCATGAGAGGACCAAGCACATCGAAGTTGATTGTCACTTCACAAGAGAAAAGTACTTGAGCAAAGTGATCAACATGCCTTATGTGAAGAGTGAAGATCAACTTGCGGATATATTCACCAAACCATGTACTCATCAACAACTTCTTAAGGTGAGTTCCAAGTTGAACTTATTCAATTTGTACAAGTCCAACTTGAGGGGGAGTGTTAAAGATGAAGAGATTGAGGGTGAAGATGAAAAGCCCAAATAACTCTTGGATTGATCTATGGATACCCATATCCAGCCCAAAGCCCAATTCAAGCTAACTACTAAAAGGACGAAATAACGGCTAGTTTTTTAAATTGAAAGATATGCTGTTATGTGTTGTACCTAGCTGTTAGAAAAGTAAAGTAAGCTTGTACCTAGCCGTTAGGATGTTGTATATATAAACCCAAGATGTGTAAATATTTTGAGATAGAATACA
>BNST01000695.1:0-134966 GCA_019650275.1 Xylocarpus granatum
AAAACTGGAGGGAGAAATCTCTGTTTTGCTTGCAGTTTGGGATTACAAAACAGTAAAGATTGCAGTTGCAGCGTTAATACTATTGGTAGCAGTAGCAGCAGCAGCAGCAGCAATACCTGCTATGATTTCTTAGGATTGAAAACTGGTGTCTTGGATTACAGAAGCTTGGAAATGAAATAAATTCTGAACTGGGTTTGATTACCAATCTTGTAGCTGATCAGATAGAACAGATTAACATATAATTACATTCAAAATGATCTCTCTATGAATTCTTTTTCTATATTACTGCGCGATGATAAAAAAAAACTCAGAAGAAACAACCGCAATATTATAATGTGTTTTATTCCTTTAATCACGTTTTGGATCAACTTTTCAATGAATTTTTGCCATTCATCTTTTCCAAGATGAAGTTAGGGTTTGTCAGATCCTCACCAGAATTTCAAAAGGGCCACGTTGTAATTGCTGTTGTGTACTATTTACACCACCTCCAGCAGCCAACAGTTACAATTAAATTAATTAAGCAAGATATAGAGTTGGATCTCAATAATCTTGGCATTGGATCTCTATCTCTATTTCAACTCATTGATTTATTCGGTCCAACTTCCATCTGTCTTTCCGAAACACTTGCTTAATCGTAAGAAATCAGAAACTTGAACATTCTTTTGTATGAACACAAGCAATCTCTTCTTTCAACCCTCTAGAAACCCTCAAACCATTTGTACAAGATTCTTTTAGGGCGTGTCTTTAGGGAACAAAGTGGGATTTTCACTAGAGGAAGAAATGGAAATGGATAAGCTGTGAGAGGATGAGAAATAAAGAGAAGGAAAGGATGCATGTATGAATTATATGTACGACAGAAGTGGTGATGGGCAACCAATCTCTTCCACTCGATCCATCCAAAAATTGAAAGCAGAAATCAAAAACAGAAGATACACAAACACAAAAATTATAGAAGGTGTGAAGAAACTAGCACAATGGTAATAATATTTAGCCAATTGTTGGTACCAAACCATCCTTTTGCCAACCTACGATTAATGAACAATGCCCATGTGACCCAACAAACCAACCAACCAACCAACCAACCGTACTCGCACAATTGGAAAACCCTAACTAGGTCTTTATTGCTTTGTTTCTTTCAAGGCAGGATATGTACTACATACGTGTACATATAAAAGGTTTTGCATTAATGATACGATCAATTTGGCAGCAAAGAAACGGTTGGCATCATCATCTATGGCCATTTCTTTTCACAACACAAAAAGCGTATCTAAATTCATACCAACTTGGCCATTGAGAAAATTATAGCTACAAGACATACATGATTCAATGGATATGAATTGACAGAGCTCCAAAAGTCCCCAACTGTTGACTGTATTTTTATGAGCATGCAAATGTAATACTTATGTAGTAATTAGGTAATTAGCTCTAGAAGACATTTTGTGGTTCTCACAAAGTTCATTGAATCCATAAGTTGCCGTAGAAAAAAAAATACCCACTTGACATTTAGTTATATTTCATCAATTGAGTAACGAATTTTTAAAGTTAAATTTGATATTAAATATATAATATATTTAATAAAAGTAAATTCTAATATCATATCAAGAAATTTTAAATATATGATTGAGTATTATTAATTAAATTCTATCAAATTCATCGTGTTAATAAATTTAAAAACGTTCCAAATCAAACTTGCAATTGCAAATGCAATTGAGAAGAATTGAATTCTTATGTTCACATTGCTCTAAACTAATTTACATTGACCAAGTATGGGAGGTCAAGGAGGTAGACCCAATTAAATCCAAATTGTTACCTACCATCATTAATTCAAGGTCTTGTCAGATGGGGTCAAGCGTGCATGGCCTTTCTCTCCAAGAGCCACTGAATCAAATCATCACAACAACAACAACAATAACAATAAGATTGAATGTTCTACCAACTTCATATTTAAACAATTTCGCTAGCAATGAGTTGTTAGGAACTTAGAAATTGATGAAAATCATTTGGGGGTACAATACTTTGCTTGCAATCATCTAAAAAAGAAAGAGATGAAACCCAAAACCCTAAAATATTCAACAGATCTTAAGAATAAAATAACCCAGATGCAAAAGAACATGAGTTGTACAGATACTTGGAAACAATGATCCAGGAAACAATGGCCATTCCCCCTGGGAGAAAAGCAAGCCACTTATCTACAATTTCACCACTTTTTTTTCTTTTTTCAAAGGTGTTAGGTAGAGACATTAGAAGCTTCCATTAGATATATATATATGTATGTATGTATGTATATATATAAAATATTTTCTGCCCCTTATCTCTTACTTTCCAAGAAAAACAGACAAGAAGGCAGGTAGCTAGTTTAGTTACATTAATTAATTATTGCTTCTATCTTTTCATCAATAGGAATGAGAATTGTTCTTGCCTTCATTGTTAACACTCAAGACTTCCACCACCATCAACATGTAATCAATCACATGCATATTAGCATTACCCTTGGTGTGGGCCATTTGGGTTTTCTTCTTCATCCCTTGTTTAGCCATTAATCACATGTTTGGTTGTTAAGTAATTGTATGGCTTCACCTCAACATTCATCCTTAATTTAATTATGAGATTTAAATGTCTTCAATTAAAATAAAATTTTAGTAATTTTTTAAAATAAATAAAAATTTCATAATTATCTTTTTTTTTCAGCGCCTCAAGTCATTTTTTAAAAACAAACAAACGAAACGTTTTCCATTTTAAGGAGAAACGGCAAAAAACTTAAGGCGTGATGGCAAGGATGTAATACAATTCAAAAAGGAGGGCAACCTGTTAAAGGTTGTATAACGTCCGTATCCCAGACGTTACCAACTCCACTCCTTTTGGGCGGTAGTTGGCAGCTGTCCGACGTAGGCTTCATGTGCGCGGTTGCGGCGGCTGGCCCACCGTCAGTCGCTCTCTTTCAGTCTTCCGTCTCGGTGTTTGGCCCCCACCCCCCTCCCACCTTGTTATAATTGATATCCATGCTCTTCCCTTTCTTATCTACCTGCAAATATCTCTCTCTCTCTCTCTCTCTTAATTAAAAATAATATTAATATAATAAATTATAAAATAAAATTACATTTAATGAAATGATTATACAAAAATTAATTAAATTTATTTTATAAAATAATTAATATAAATATGTATTAAATAAATTAATATAATAGAAAAAGAAAAGGAAACGATGGATGCGCAAGTAACACACCGGCTCAAGATAGCAAAAGCCCGGCTCGTAGGAAAAGTTGACAAAGTTAGGTGGGATTTGCATACATCCATTCAATACAACAAAGAAGAACAAATGGGTGGCAGTGGCAGTGGCAGTGGTTGGTTGGCAATAAGGCTAAAAGAGGGGGAATTGGTTGTGATTCATGCATGCTTTGGCACCATTTAAAAATTTTATTATTATTATTATTACTTTAAAATATTTTTTAATAAAAATTTAAAATCTTAAATATTTGATATTATTTTAAATTTTTATTTATTACATTTAATTTCTTAAATTTTTTAAAAATTATTCTAAATTTTTAGTGATCGTTTAAAATTTTTTATTTAAATTTTTAAATATTAAATATTACGTAATTTAAATTAATTTATTATTTATTTTATATATTTTAATATATATTTGTTTTAAGTTTACAAAAATTATTTTAAAATTTAATTTTTTTTTAAATTTAAAAATAATTAATTATTTTTATATAAAAAAAATATTTAAAATTAATAATAACAAAAATTTTAAAATACAAGGATACGGACACGTACTGCTGACTAAACTAACTCAGAGAGACGAACACAAGAGAATGGGAATTGGACGAGGAGACGAGGATAGGGCTATGATTGTGTGTGGCTAAGACGCATCAAAGTTGATATCTAGTTAGGTAGTAGTCGATCTTTGATTGACTGATCGTTTGATTAATATGAAAAAGTAATGATTGTGATTCATTCCCACAAGACTCTTCAGTCAAACAACCCCACTTCAATCTCTGTCTCTGTCACCAGCTTTATGTTATTAGGTCTGATTTCATTTCTTCTTTCAATTATTAAAGACCCTACCCCACCCCCCCCTAAGCTTCCATATTCCAAACCCTAACCCTAACCCTGCCTTACTACTATTGTCTTTTGTTAAGAGTTTTTATTGTTATTTTTTAGATCCTCCTTCTGAATTCTTTTTATTATTATTATTATTATTATTACTATTATTTATATATTTTAATTCAATTTAATTCACATAAAAATTTATTTAATATTATTTTTTAAAATAAAAATTATTAAAAATTAATATTGTTATTTAAACTTTTATTTATAAATTTAAAATTTGATATTAATTTAATATTTATTTCACGTATAAATGTCTGTATGCATGTGAATATGTATGTATGTATGTACGTACATACGTGTAGATGTTGTCATAATCGAAGTAGGTATACCATCCTATACCTGCATTTAACACTTCATCTTCAAATTTATTGTTCAACTTAATGATGACAATGCACCATGACCATTCAAATATAAATTTGAATGAGACATTGTCTCCTTCTCCTTTGTAATCAAAAGAAAAGATATAATGAGATTTTTCTTTTTAATTTTTATTCATAATTTCATATTATGCACAAAATATAATCACGGATCAATTTTTTTTTAAAAAATTAATTATAAAATTAACGTTTTCAAAAAGGGTATTTTTAGAAAAAAAAATGCATTTAATTTTGTTAGTCAAAAATAATTTTTTTAAAAAAATAAAAATATTTTTTGTTTTATTTTTTTTTATATTTTTAATTATTTTAAGAAAAAATAATAATTATTTTAAAAGTGCGTTTTTAAAATTATCTTTTAATTAAAATACCGTCTTTTGCTTTAGAAAACAAAAATAATTTTTTAAAACAAAAACTAAACAACTGTTAAAATTTGTTTGTTATAATTTAAAATTAATATAACATATTTTAATTATTTTAAAAAATACAATTCAAATTTAAAAAATTAAAAGGATTAGACAAAAAGGGTAATCTTAATCACTTGTATTCTAATTATAATTACATTTTCAAAGAAAATCCATGACAAAAAATTTCAAATTAGTGATGAAGATGGACCACACAAAACACTAAGCTAAGCACTTGTGTTTCCAAAATAACACAATAGTGACAAAAATTAAGGTTGTTTTGGACCTGTTTTGCTTTCCAAGTTTGAAACTAATCCTTTGAATATTAATCTCTTGAATTCAAAGGCCTATATATACTTAGAAGTTAATTAAGGGTGATTAGCCAATGAAATATTTGATCATGTTGGACTCAAGGAGTTTAAATTGACAGGGCGATAATAATGGAGAGAAGAAGTTCAATAAAGTCAAATTCAAATTGGTAGCAGTTGAGGGTGGGGATTGAATTGAAGAAGAAATTGACAGCAGCCAGCAGTGAGTAGTAGTTAGAGATGGTGCTAGATTTCCAAGTTGGGTTCGTGTGATTAAACTTGTTTAATCCAACAATGTGTCAAACGTTGGTAATAAATCATGAAGGCAGCAGCGGCGGCGCCAGCCACCGCAACGACAAGGAGGCTGCTTGACCATTGTTTTGGATCAGCTCGCTAAGGGTCCTTTTCCAAATCTGAAATCGGTCTACAAATGAATGAGTTAGGTAGAGACGAAGGTCTTGACCCAAGAAGGCCCATCTTTCACTATAAATCTAGCAATATCTGTACGATCACGCTTCAAAACCATTCTCTTAGACTAGAGGTGTTAATGGCCTGATTGAACGTCGTCAATTCAGTACAAAATACAAAAAATAGCACAGGGCACGACATGATTGATAATTTTGAATTTTCCGTTGTCTTAGTGCATTCTTCAGGCAAGAGATCAAAGGTAGGATTCAAAGAAATAATGCAATCTTCATCATGCAACTTCCTTACCAGGAAAAGAACAAAACCAAATTGAAGCATTTCCATACAAATGTTCATATACATTGGCTTGATTTCACAATGGCATGCATTTTCAGGTAAAAAAGGGCGTGAAAGAAAGAATTGGTAACACATTTTTAACGGCACTGATAAATACCATCTGCAAAACAATGGTGTGCCAACTTACAAGCAAATATTGCTGCGGCAGATATGAGCACTGTTCGAAACACTAAGAGGTCGCTAAACAGAAACCCAAGAAGAGAAAAATAGCGTTTTCTTCACAAAAAAAATCTAGGTTTATTTTGGGGGGGCCTTCTTCGCAACCTCTGCTGCAGCTTTCTCTGCTTCAATCTCAGAGACAATGGCATCAATTTCTGCTTCTTCAAGTAGCCGCAGCCCATGCTCTTTGTCATCACAGCAATTTCTACGTTCTTGCCTCCACTCTCAACAACCTAAAAATACAAGCAATACATATAAAAAGTAACACAGGTGAAAGAAAAGATAATTATACATTGCTTACAGAACAATGATACAAAATTTTACAGCTTTATGAAATTCCAGAACAAGCCTTTCGCTGTGATCCCTAAATTTTACAGCTTTACCTTTCCCATAGAAAGAATCCTCTTCCACTGTATTATTCCAGTTATTCAATTTCATAACATTATTTGATAGAAGTAAAAACTTAAGAAAGAGAAGAAATACATGTATGATGTGAATACTAGCCTCTTCAATTTAATCATGTCATGCAATGCTGATGTATGAGAAAAGAAGAAATGATAACTAACAAAGAATACAAGTGCCAACAATAACATTAAGTTATAAGTGAAATTGATGGTAGCAGACCTGTAACACACCAGTCTGAGACCATATGATATACTATGTGAACTGGGATTATTGAGATGAGGAGTATTACTGAGTTAACATGATTGATGGTCTTACAATCATCAAATTTGAGAAATCTACAAAACAATTTACATAAACTGAAGGATGTAAATCACCAGCAGAAACAGTTTAACATGATTAGCTTACTATACCTGTAAAAGTTCTTCAAATACTTTGCTTACCAAGCACCTAAACAGCCAAAGCTTACCAAGCAACAGTTCGATACAGCATCTAGCATCATATTCCAACATTTATATCAAAAGTGAAATTCAGCTACACTGAAGTATTAAGGCCAAGTAAGCGTACAAATTGAAAACCCTAGTTGACAGAATCCTGTATTAACTAACTGAAATTGTTGGCATCATCAAAGAATAGTTACATATTCAAAGTAAAAGTCAAAGGTAGGCATATGCATGTGGGAAATTAACAACTTACTTCAAGCAAAGCACGAATGGCCAACTTCACAGTTTCTTGCCCTGAAGTTTCTTTATAATTCTTCTACAAGAACTCCCTAATTGAATTTGAATTTCTCCCTGTGGTGTTGGCTTTCCATACTGAAAATGTTCCTGATGGATCAGTCTGATAAAGAGATGGGACAGCTGTGTACGGGTCAAAACCAACAATCAAGGTTGAAAGACCAAATGGTCTCACACCTCCACTCTGTGTATACTCCTGCTGCAGACCGGCAATGTAACGCGTTATATATTCAACCGTCACAGGATCCTCAACTGTAAGCCTATGACTCTGACATTCAATACGCGCTCTGTTGACTAAGACACGAGCATCCGCTTTCAACCCAGCACAAGCTAGTGCAATGTGATTATCCAATGATACAATCTTCTTGACCATTCTGTAAGCAGAAGCAATAAACAAGAAGAAGCTAAGGATGCATGCCAATAACAACCTTATACACTCTGATTACATGAAAAGAGATAATCAAAGATTAAGCATACTTTTAAAGTGAAAAACCCTATTTTAGCCTATATAATCAAATACTATCCAGATGGTAGAGATGACATTCACAAAAGATAAGTAAAGGAGAGGTTAATTGGTATAGGTTGGCCATGTCCAAGTCAACCTGTTGGTGCTCTATTTTTTAAGAGCAACTCAATTTATGCCCTGGTAGGGATGAAAAGGGGATATAGTATCCTGAAAACCGCACAGGTATAAGTACGAAAATTATGTAGTTCTAACCAACTTTTGCAGGAAAAGATTCTGCACTATGGTCAAATACACAAAGAGGATTCATGAACCTGAGGTGGCCGGTTTGGTACTAAGACTGGATCAAGTTAAGTAATAAATGGAAGCACAACACTTTCGTCTTCACAGCGTGTGATCCCATAAACTCAACATTTAAAATTATTCCAAGAATATGTATATCAAATTTGTGGCCAAAACAATATTTTGGCTCATTTCTCCATCGTTTGATGCTTCACACAGAGAATTTAATACTACAACAAACCATTATACTCCATGTAAACTAGAATTTAGCCTAAACTCAAAGTCCTTTACAAGATTCGGAATCACATTGTACCATTGTAAAAAAACCAATTCGTAATACAAACCAGAACACTTATGAATGAAAAAAGCTGATCTTTGAACTAAATTCGTAAGCAGTATAAACCTAAACTAAAGTTAATAGATGTACGAGTAAGATATGTACGAACCTGGAGTCTTGGAGCTTTGCGGTGGATTTCTTCTCGACGCCAAGGACGACGATATATCGGTGCCGCGAACTCCGACGGCGGCGTTTCCTTTACGGACGGCTTCGAGCGCGTACTCCACCTGGAAAAGATGGCCGTCGGGAGAAGACACAGTGATCGCGCGGTCGTATCGAGCCATCTTGTCGATCTTGTTCCGATTTTGATTTTGGTTTTTGCGTTGTTTTGCTATTGCTTTGCCTGCTATCTGGATTTTGAAAGCAGTTTCTTGCGGGACAATACTGTGGGAAGACTGATGAAAAGACAGACAAAAACGACGCAGTTTTAACTTATTTTTACTTTTCTTTATATCTTTTACCGATCGAACTCATATTTACTTGAAATAACTAATTTAAATAATTTTTATTAAAATTCGAGGGTGTAAACAGTACTTTCCTTTCCTGAGTCCCTGAGTGACGTATAGTACTGCTTTTGGGTGTAAACAGTACTTTTTTGGGTTACTAAATGTGCACTGTTGAGTGTGAACAGTGTTATCATGGGTCTGCTGGTGGCATACAGTACTTTCCCTGAGTTTGTCACTGCTGATCAACCTAGGGCGCACAATACTACTCTGGATCCACTAACAGGCGGTTGGCAAACCGAAGGTACAATACACTTGGATTAGTTGGTCAACTCAAAGTTTTTTAATTTTTTGATTATTTATTTTTTCAACAAATCACTATAATATTTTAATAATAATAAATTTTTATATTTTATATTATTATTTAATTATTTTATAATAATATTATTATATTTTAAAATTAATAAAAAATTAAAATATAATTATTTTTAAATTCATAATTAAAAATTAAAAAAATATTTTTATTATTATATAACTTATTTAAAATAATAATTTAAATTTAAAAATAAAATAAATAAAATATGTGTTTAAATATTAAAAAAAAATTGAAGGTAAATTCGTTAAAAATAATTATTTTAATAAAAATAAATTAAGATTGATTAAAAATATAAAGTGGAGTTAAAATAAGATTAAAATAAAAAAAATTTTATAAAAAAATTAAAATTTATATTTATTTATAATTTAAGATTAAAATTTTAGAATAAAATTATTTAAAATAGTTAATTTAATAAAAGTAAATTAAAATTAATTAAAATTATAAAGAATTTTATAATTTCCCGTGACACAAAGCCTTTGTATTTATACCGGAGCTCAGAGGTGGAGTGGAGGTAGCTCGGTTTGTATGGCGCGTAGGCTTGATACAAAGTTCAAAGAAAAGCCAATGTATATATAGCTGACTCATCAGACCACATTTAGCCTCTGCAGCTGATGATGACTGACGGTGGGTCCGCCGGTCATCGTGGAGTTAACTGATGGCAGAGTCGGCAATTCTCTTCCTCTATAATATGCTCAACTTTCTATACTTTCGGAGTACCTTTTCATTTCCTTATCCATTGCTCTCATCAACTCTGTTCTTCTGGTTCTTCCCCGCATAATTCCTTAACAGTTAACATTTCGCACCATGTTGTCAAGGAGTCGAACTCTTCCAAGCAGAATCCACCATGGCGCTGTAAGATCAAACCCAGTTAACTTCTATTTCTTTGGTGAGATGTGCATGCTTTTATCTTTTCTGCTTATGCCGATACTGCATGTTTGTTTATAGTCCGAAGAAAGACACGATATTAAGCATTACTTGCAAATAGAGGTCCAGCCTAAAGCTCATATTGAAAGCAAAGCTACAAACACTCAAGCTAACTATTCCAAGTGCTTCGATGATGATGGCCGCTTGAAGAGAACAGGTTAACAGTTCTACTGTTCTGGGATATGGTTAATTTTTTCTTCACACAGAAGGACTTTTTTCACTATAATTTATATTTCCAACTACCTGGATTCAACAGACAAAAAGAAAATTCAGAAATCTCATCGTTTATTTGACAGTACCAACGAAGGCATACTATGTTACCTCTGTAAAATATAGCAGGATCCTTTCTGGATTTGAACTTAAACTTTTCTTGAGTTTTCACAAATTTTGTGTAACGAGTTCGTTAGTATTAGTATGCGATCGAGATTTAATTTAACTGTTCATATCAACAGAGAATCCTGATTCCCTATTCAAAATTGCAGGAACTTTTTGGACTGCATCATCGCATATTATAACTGCTGTTATAGGGTCAGGAGTTCTGTCATTGGCATGGGCAGTAGGGCAGCTTGGTTGGATTGCAGGGCCTGCTATCATGATCATATTTGCCATAGTTAATCTTTACACTGCAAATCTCCTGTCTCAGTGCTACAGATTTGGTGATCCTGTTACTGGACAAAGAAACTATACCTACATGGATGCCGTCAAGGCTAACTTAGGTAACATAAAGGTTCTATCATTTTCAAGTCTGGGAGATTTCTAAGTTTGATGTGATAGTAACATCCATTTTGAATTTGATTTCAGGAGGAAGGAAGGTTATGTTATGTGGGTTGATACAATACCTGAATTTGTTTGGTGTTGCAATTGGGTACACAATTGCCGCGTCAGTTAGCATGATGTAAGTTTTCTTCGGTAAATTTTTGGCTTCACCAATCTGTTTTAGGTGTTGACTTACATATGGTTCATATGTTACTGATTGTGGTGTTTTAGGGCAATAAAGAGATCAAACTGTTTTCACAAGAGTGGAGGGAAGGATCCGTGCCACATGTCGAGTAATGGGTACATGATTACATTTGGAATCTTAGAGGTGTTATTTTCTCAAATTCCCGACTTTGATCAAGTATGGTGGCTCTCGATAGTTGCAGCTGTTATGTCATTCACATATTCTACTGTTGGTCTTGGACTTGGAATTGGAAAAGTTGCAGGTAAAAATATGCTTAGCTTATGAAAATTAAGAAATGCTGGCATAGATATGAACAACTTTCAAATTCATCTTCCCAGGAAATGGAAGCTTCAAAGGAAGCCTGACAGGTATCAGCACAGGAACAATAACAAGTGCTGGAACTGTTACTTTAACACAGAAGCTATGGAGAAGTTTGCAAGCTCTTGGTGCAGTTGCTTTCTCATACTCTTATTCTGTCATCCTTCTCGAAATCCAGGTACATATTTTGATTGTGATCTCGTAAACTGATTAACATAATGACAGTAATAGGTATTAACATGTAACATACCAACACTGATTTTATTCCACAGGATACAGTTAAATTCCCCCCTGCTGAGCACAAGACCATGAAGAAAGCAACTTTATTCAGCATCACAGTAACAACTATATTCTATTTGCTCTGTGGATGCATGGGTTATGCAGCATTTGGAGATTTCGCTCCTTCAAATCTTTTAACTGGCTTTGGTTTCTACAACCCCTACTGGCTTTTAGACATTGCAAATGCAGCAATTGTTGTTCACCTCGTTGGTGCTTATCAGGTATAAGCCCCGAAATCAATAACCTCTCACATCAAGACAGACAATATTTTTGAATTGCCTGATGCAATAAAATTATGTTAATATGAATGAGCAGGTCTATTGCCAACCATTGTTTGCATTTGTGGAAAAATGGAGTGCAAAGAAATGGCCTAACAGTGACTTTGTAACTGCAGAATCTGAGATACCGATCCCTTTTTATGGCACGTACAGGTTGAACTTCTTCCGGTTAGTCTGGAGGACTATATTTGTTATTCTAACAACCGTAACGGCCATGCTCCTGCCATTTTTCAATGATGTTGTTGGATTCCTGGGAGCCATGGCATTCTGGCCGTTAACAGTTTATTTCCCCATTGAGATGTACATAGCACAGAAGAAGATTGTAAGAGGGACGACTAGGTGGCTTGGGCTTCAGATTCTAAGCGTGACTTGTTGCTTCATCACTGTAGTTGCTGTAATTGGTTCTGTTGCTGGAGTTGTTCTAGATCTCAAGACTTACAGGCCTTTCAAAACTAGCTACTGAGGCTTGAATAATGATCCATGAATTGATGAAAGCACACTGTAGGGATTCGGTAGAAACATATATTCAGTACTGTGTGAGTATGAACTGAAGAATTTAACAGTTCAGGTGAGGAATAAATGTACCATTTACAATCGAAAATACTTTGATGTTCAAATTTAGTACTTTCATTGTGCCATCAATTGCAAAAGAAAATAAATACAACAGCTTGCTTTCATCTAACAAGAACTCAATCTTTGTGCGAAAACGATGAAGAAAAGAAAGAGCACCCATCAATTTAATCCATTCATGTTATCACACAGAGGTAAACAAAGGGCAACCAAATAATATCTGCTGATATTATTTCTTTGATTTAGCCTTGAGTTCAGCAGCATTTGCTGTTACTGCAGCTTTTGCAAGAGTTGTGGGTTTGAATGCACTTTTCGGATTGATAGCCTTTCTTATCTTGAAAACAGCCCAAGCAGTGCCAATGGCATGTCCAGCAGCATCTAGCCCTTCATTAGTCGCCTTTGCTGCTTGCTCCCCATACCTGCAATGACAGGGATATTATCATCACTCAAATAGCTCAAACAATCCAATTTCAAAAGAAATGAGAGCCTTGATGAAAATGCGTACAGAAAATAAGGTTGTCCAATTCAGGTCAAAATCAAGCCCCTCCATGATTAAGATGGGCGATGATGGGAACTGAGCAAAATATTAAGATACAAATAATAAAGTTTCTGTATGAGCCACAACCAGACACTCTCAAAGCTCAAAAAAAAACCTGTCTTGAGAGAAACCACTCGACTCAAAGCAAGATAACCATCATGGCATTATATTGACCCCACAAAGGCCAACTTCCCCAATATAACAATGAATATGATATCTGCACTAACCATGATGACTATGATCGGCATTAAGTATACAGTTAAATTGAGATAAGTACCTATCCGAAACAAGTCCAGTTGTCACAACAGAGGTGGTTGACATTACATTCTTTCCAGCAACTTCAACGGCATCACAAACCTTGTCTGCAAAACCACACAGAAAAAACAAACGGGGTGATCAATATTTGTACGAAGTTAAAGATAGCTCTCCAGACTAATACACAAAATGAACAGATATACTAGGAGTTCAGATAGGTAATTGCAGAAGTAAAGTATACTTCCTTCCAACTCAGGTATACATGCCGAGGCATATACATGAAAATAAAAGGTTCAACATGAATTACTCACTAAATCCATCCAAGGAAGCAAGGACAAGTTCTCCGGGCAGAAGGCTAAAAAATTTCTTTCCCGCTTTAGAATTCACAATTGAACTTGTGAAGAATCCAGACACTTTGACAACACCAGAAAGGATACCTGTAGCCACTTTCTCGGACATCTTTGTCAACTTCTTAACCCTGAACATGTCAGACCATTGCCTGCATTAGCTCTCCACAGAAAACACCAAAGACCAAAGACAAAAGACCAAGAAATACAGTGCTACAAAATACAAATTAGACAACTTTAAATTTCATTACTTAAACATCTAATCAGATAAGAAAGAAACTAAATATTTTTTTTCATCCAAACAAATATTAGAAACCAAAATCCAGCATTCCCAATTGAGGAAATTTAAACCCTCATTCAGGTTCAGTTTTTCTTATCCTAACACATCCTTAGTCCGAAATGATACAACAGGTAAACAAATTAGGGCAAAGAAATAAGCAAACCTTTTGATCCTCTGGATTGTATCAGGACTAACATCGGATTTCGACGCCGCTCCCATCCTCTTCCTCAAAAATTCATTCCCCCACTTCAGTCTATCCACAGTCACATCGCCACACCACAAAACCCCCCTAACCAACTGTCCTGATCCTGCGGCAATCATCCTCGCCGCAGTACTACTGTAATCCTCCACATTAGGCGCCAATGTAGTCCAATAAGCAACCGAACTCTTTTCCATCAATTCCCTCTTCTCATCTGACTTCAACTCCTCCGGCGATATTTCTTTAGCCACCACCTCCCAATTCTCCAAATCCTTCACTTTCTGAACAGAAAAACAACTGTAAGTCTCCAACACTCTGTCCAGCTCCTTCAACAAACGCTCCTGCCCTTTCGTCGCAATCGTTAACCCATAATTCAAAATTTCGTAATGAATTTGATCAGTTTCAGACGACCCATTTTCAGGTACACGAAGAGTGAAGAAATAGTGAGACTTGTCAAGCTTCACAGCAGCTTCATCTTTAGCCAAAGGCCATTGAATTTCATCCCCGATACGTGCAAACACAGCGACGACGTTTTCACCCTGTGAAAGACTAACTAAGTTGAGCTCACCGGAAGCGAGTTCAACGCTGTGTTCTTTCTCGATCAGGTGCACTATCGCGCCGGGTATTTTAACGAGAACTTGCTCCGACGGTGGAGCGTCGGCTGTAACATGTGAAACAGCATCGTCTTCCGGGAAAAGCTTCTCTGCTAAGTCTTTCATGTCAACAGATGGATACAAAGAAGATGAAGAAGAAGAAGACGAAGCAGCAGAAACAGAAACGGCTTCTGGGTTTGAGAGATCCACCACTGGGTAGAGCGCTTTTGTTGGGGTTTTTGACGAAGACATGATTATCGACCGGTTTCTCTGATCTCTGACAAGACAAGGTTGGAAAATAAGATCTATCTATGGCTTTTTAAGCTTCTGGAAATCTTTCGGTTGAAGGAAACTGAAGTGGAAGACCGTGTCGGTTTGTACTTCCAAGAAGGTACGACTACATGACAGGATAAGAAGCAGCCGCGTAAGCGCATATAAAACGTGGCGGTTGGTCGATAGTTTCGCAAAGTAAGCCAGAAATATCTCTCGCGCTTTATTGTCTGGCGCCGGTTAATTAAGCGGCTGTTAGCAATAATTAAATTTTGTCCGTACAGAATTAATTAATGTATCGATAAATCACAAGGAATTGTTTATGATTTCCCCTATTTGAAATTGAATACTGGACCCACTAACTTTGACAGAATATTGCCAAGTGTACGGTGATGATGGATTTGACACTCGCGCCTTGTAATAAATAAGACAGCCATGCTTGGAGATATCCATCTCGCCCCATTTCTGTTTAAAAGCACAGATTCCCGCCCCTGACCCAACTCGTTTATTAATATTAAATAATTCAAGCATGGCTGGCTGTATGTTCATATAACTCGAACACTGGCTTAGGCCTTAGATTAGCCTAGATTGCTCTGGCCCATTATTTGATACAAAGATTAAGACGGACGGTCCAACCAGAGGCCAGCAGTCAGGCCCATTTAGCCCAGTTTGAAATATATAAGGTAGGCTAATTGGTTTGCTTCATTACTCAATACGAGACTAAGTCAACCCAACTGGAGGCCCAGATTCAGGCCTATTGAGAACAGTTTAAAAATTTTTGCTAGCTTAGATTGGTCTAGACCATGATCGAGTACGAGACTAAGCCAGCCCAATTATAGGCCTATAGTCAGGACAGTGGAACCCATTTAAGTATATGGGCTAGCCTAGATCGATCTAGCCCATTCTTCAATACAAAGCCGGCGCGATTGAAGACCCAGATTCGGACTCGTTATATATAATTAATAACGGTGATAACTGTAGGACACACTACCCTCCATCAACAACAACGGTGCTCCATGCTTCTAAACAACATTAAGAGAAGTGCTTTTGCTTATTTCCAGTTCAATAAGTTCTTTATTTCATACAAACCTCGTGCTTCTTACACCGATCTGTATGACTGCTGCAAACTCTTGAGCGACTGCTTCAAATCTGGAAGGATTAAAGAAGCAGAGAACCTGTTCGATGGAATTCCCGACAAGAATGTAGTGTCGTGGTCCATTGTGATTCATGGGTATGCTATAAATGGTTTTCACCAGAAATCCATGAAATCGTTTCGGCAAATGATGTTTTTGGGTTTGTTTCCCAATTCTTTCGCTGTGGTTGGTGTATTTGTTGCCACTGCGGGCTTGCAAAACTTGGAACTTGCAAGATCTATTCACGGGCTAACTGTCAAATGTGGTTTAGAATCCGATTTGATTGTTGGTACTGCAATGCTTGACACATATGCAAAATGTGGAAACATATTTAATTCTTATAGTGTGTTCGAGAGACTAAGGAACCCCAGTTTGGCTTCTTGCAATGCAATTGTTGCTGGGTTTATAAATAATGAGCTTTTCGAACAGGCTGTTTTGTTATTTAACCAATTCCGGAGATCCGGTTTGGTGCCTAATTCTGTGACCGCGTTGACGGTTATTAGGGGTTGTGCTGCTTTGGGGTCAAGGACACTCTGTGAATCCATCCATGGCTTAACAATTAAGTTGGCTCTTTTTGTGAATTTATCTGTTAATAACTCCATACTTGACATGTATTCATGTTTGATGGATTTGGATGCTGCAAGCCAAGTTTTTGGAGGGATGGAACATAAAGATGTTATCAGTTATACAACAATGATGGGCTTATTGGTTAACCTTGAATGTGCCTGTGATGCTCTAAAGATTTACTACAAAATGAGAAAGAGTGGGATCGCTGATGATATGATAGTTATTATAAATTTGATTTCAGCTTGTGCAATTTTAGGAGATTTGGAAAGGGGAAGACAAATCCATGCACAAGCCATTGTTTGCAGCTTTCAATCAGAGCTTCCTTTTTCAAACTCTTTCATTGCAATGTATTCCAAGTGTGGTGATTTGGATTCTTCAAGAACTGTATTTAATCAAACAATGGGGAAGAATTTGGTTTCCTGGACAGCAATCATTTCAGGATATGTACAGAATGGATGTGCAAGAGAAGCTTTGAATCTCTTCATGAAGATGAGACAAGAAAATAGTTATTCCATTGATTCCATATTATTAGCCAGTGTTCTTTCAGCTTCTGGAGAGCTATCTGCTTTAGTGTTCTGCCTGCAGCTCCATTGTTATGCTTATGAAGCTGGTTTCTTGTACTATAGATCCTTTCAAAACAGTCTTATATCTGCATACTCAAAGTGTGGGAATGTGGACCTTGCCTGCATTGTTTTCAAGGGGATGGGTTTTCTTCGAGATGTAGTCTCATGGAATGCACTTATTAGTGGTTATGGTATCAATGGCCAAGGAGAAACTGCGCTTGCTCTCTACCATGAGATGATGATGGATGGGGAAGTCCCTGATAGTGCAACCTACTTGTGCGTTTTGAATGCCTGTAGTCATACAGGGTTAGTAAATGATGGATTGGTGATTTTCAATCAAATGATTGAAGAAAATAAAGTAAAGCCTAGTCAAGAACATTATAGCTGTGTAGTTGACTTGCTTGCTCGAGCAGGCTGCTTATCTGATGCTAGTGGGCTTGCTGGTAAACTTTTGGAAGGGACAGGTCCAACTATTTGGAGGGCTTTGCTTAGTGGATGTGCACTTCATGGTAACGTAGAGCTGGCAGAACTTGCAGCAGGAAAGGTATTTGAGCAGGACCCTGGGGAATCCGGCCAAGTTGTTCTTCTTTCCAATGTTTATGCATCAGTTGGGAGGTTTCAGGATGCTGAAGCACTGAGATTGGGTACACAGAAGAAAGGGTTTATTAAGAATCCAGGGATTAGCTTTCTCAATACCGGTTCTTGTGACTTCAGTTGATTTTTCTTTCTTTTTAAATTAGAGGAGAATCTCTTGGTACTAGTGGGAATGCATCAAAGTATGGAATGTATTGCTTGGTTCTGATGATTACTGAATCTAGCAGTCACCATTGCAGAATGTACCGAATTATGGCCAGATCTTATCTTATTTAATGGAGATGACAGGGAGAAAAACGGGCTGCATACAGAGCAAGAAGTCACTGGCAGCTTCACAAAACATCAAGAATGCTCAAACTTGATGAAGTTGCAGTTGATATGAGTGTCATCAGAATATCTCCACATTGAGAGGAAGTTGATGAACCAGATGATGGCTGAATCAGAATGATTAAAGCAAATAGGGATTTTGTACCTGACATGTTAGGTTCCTTTTTAGCAGAATACCAAGCCACAAGTATAGGCATGCTGCTCTGTTTTCTGAAGTACAGAACTCTGATATTTCATTCATTGCTGGAAAAACTCAGCCGCACTCCCCATATTTTATCCCACTTTGGCACGATATGCACATTTTATAATTGAGCATGCCAAGGAGATAAATCTGTATAGAGTTTCGGGTTAATTAATTTGCAATTGTTTACATTTTTTCCCCCAATGTGGCATGGCTGAATCTAATCATCACTGGTTTGTAA
This sequence comes from Xylocarpus granatum, assembly GCA_019650275.1. Lineage (NCBI taxonomy): Eukaryota > Viridiplantae > Streptophyta > Magnoliopsida > Sapindales > Meliaceae > Xylocarpus > Xylocarpus granatum. The sequence goes on from BNST01000695.1 coordinate 18,558, forward strand.
TCATAACTATGCTAATTTTAACATACCCAGATCCATCATGAATGTATTCTGAAATTGTAGCAAGTAATAATTTCTTTTCTTTCTTTTTTCTCCCAATTTTTTTCTTCAGAAGAATTTCCTTGATTTTGAATATGCTTACTTGCTTTATAAAGAATGAAGACAAGACAACTGATGACCTAACGATCAATTTTTGTGGATGTGGTTGGTTGGTTGAATTACAGAGCACTAAGCCCATAGATTTACTTTGCTTGTTATTACATTTGATTTCTCCGGGACAAAAATTTTATAGCTGTATTTGTTTAGTGTTGCATATGGGAACTAGTACATGAATGTTTAGTAACAGCAGGATAGTTGCAGCAATTGCATCTGTCACGAGCATGTTTAAATGATTCACGAGTAAGTCAGGTCATGATGCCCATTCCTTCATGTAATTCTGGTAGATATACTTCAGATTTCAGAAGTAATAGCTGGCTGCCAGCCTGAAACTAATTAGTTTTTCTTGGACATACTGCAGTAAATATGCTCATCTTATCTTTAACAGATTCTCTGACTGCATAACTTGGTTTTCTCACAGCTTTCTCACGAATTATGCAATTGATTCCAACCTTGATATTAGTTGCTTTGCTTGTAGGGCATGACACCAACCGACAACCAAAATACTAGGACTAAGGTTGGCCTGAATGGCTTATGGGTACCAAGTGAAATGCAGAACATAATAGAGGTCCGCATAGCTAAAGCAGAAGATTGTAGACCAGGAAGAAAGCAAATATGAACCCTCTTTTTCTTTTTCCTTTTCCACTTTGACTTTATTTTGTTGGTACATAAATAATTTTAAAGATGTGGGCAGGCATTAATTTTCGCGTTCTTTGTTTTCATGGGCTTACACTTCTTTTCGGATAACTAAATTCTAGCGATCCAGCTTGTCTCCTTCAATCCATCAACATCAGTATCATTTATTTCACATACCTGGATTTTTCCATTACTTTCTAGCACTTTACCCTTTCATTAATATTACCCGCTTTATATATACTATTTTCCTTGTTATTTCTACCATGTATGCATATATTTTCATACTGGGGCTCCAAGAATGAGGGTATCTGATATTTTCCCCAGTTTGTTCTTTGATTCTCATACCTGTCTGCAATTCTAGTTCAGTGCAAATGGAAACATATAAAGGAGGAATTCGTTGGCACAATTGTATGAATTCTAGTATTGTTCGTGATGAAAATATGATTGTGGTTATCCTCTCCAATGTTTTATATACTGATATGGGAAGAATTGGCTATTCATAGCAATAGTAATGGTGATCCTGCTAAATAATGGTGTTTGGGAATCAAAGGACTAAGGCAGAACCAAAGACAATTCCATGAGTGGTGGTAGATGTGATGCCAAGATCAAGTGCAAGGAGATTAAAGAATCAAATCCTGAAGCATAGATCGGATTATCAACTCCAGTTTTAATTATTTTCTTATCTCCTTCCCGTATGCAAGTGAACTAAACTCATCTAATGAGATTCTTGTACATTAGTTCATCAATTTTGCATATAACAAAGGGATTTTAAAGACATGTTTGTAGCCAATCCATGTTACTTGTTTTTAACAGCAGAATCTGCAATGATCTTCATGATATAGCAAGCACAAACAGATGACCCTGCATTAGTTTCCAACCCAGATATACCTTTACAGTAATTTAACCATGTTTTGCACATAAATCCAATCTAAAAACTGTTGACAAAAGCACTTCTCTGCACTAAAAGCAAGAATCAGATTTGCTTTTAGCAGTTAAGATCATGTCCAAAGCAGAACTCCAATCACTCTTTGTGATTTCTAGCTCATCAGTCAAACTGTTACAAGAGTTAAAAAAAAATTAGTATATGATCCTATTTGATTTAGTTTAATTATTTGGACCAGTTGTTCAACCAACAATTAATACACATCATTTGTACCTTACCTCCTTTAACACAAACTTAAAATAATTAACATAAAATTTTAAAACATGTTTTAATTTTTTTTTAAATTATTTGTTAATTTTCTGTTTTATATTTAAGTTTTACATTAAACAATGTAAGCTCTTAACCCAGTCCATTGAGTCAGTTGCAGGCTTCCATTACTACCATTCTTCAATTAACACTAAACTTTTTGTTTTTGGGGGGGCGGGCGTGGGGGTGTTGGTGGGTGCGACGGGGTTGGAGTTGGAGCACATGGGTGTCAGAGGGGATGACCTACAAAGCTTATTTGTTTATATAAATTTGATGGAAGGTGAAGCAACATCATTGTATTGAATAGATTTTAAAATATAAATTAAAAGCAAAGTCTTTTTATGTGTGCGTGTGCTGTTTAATTTGATATTTTCAGGACAAATGACTTAAAATTAAATTAATAAAAGCATGGATGATTATGGTGGGGATGAGGATAGGGGTGGGGGTGGGGGCTTTTATATCTTAATCATTCTGGTTCTCTAATGGCGTCTGCTTGCTAGACCTTTGAACAAAGAAAAGGGTTTATGTTTCCTCTTTAGTTTAGTTTGGTGTCCCCTTTTTTTTTAAATAAAGATAAAAAATATTAAAAATAAACGGTGAGAATTTTTTTTTATAATTTTGTTAATAACAAAAAATGACAAATATTTTTTTAAATTTTTTTTTCAATTTAAAAGCGTTTATTATAATTTTATATATATTTTTTAATTAAACATATTTTATATTTAAATTTTATTAAGTTTTGTATTTGGGAGTATTTCTTATTAATTTTAATAAAATACATATTTATACGTTGTTATTTTAAAAGATAAAATTTTAAAATTATTTTATTATTTTAATAAATTAATTTACAATAAAAATAATATTTTTATTTTCTAATTTTTTAAATTAATTTTTTATTAATAATTTCACTAAATTACAAAAAGATACCTCAAAATACTTTTATTTTTTATTTAGTTACTAATAATAAAAAATAGAGAAGGATGTAGGAAGGGGATATTCTAATGGAATCTGGATGATAAATTCAATCTTAGCGTTAAGAATAATGAATCATAAAATAAACCAAGTGTATGGACGTCCGCACCATATCAGAGTTTGTAACGGCTACTGAATCTTCTAGAACTCAAACTCAACAGCACTTGCAGGAGACAACAGCTGCCGTGCCAAACCGACCAGATTTCTACTTAGTCTAATGATCAATTCATTCAAGCTTGTACAATACAGCAATGCTCATAAAAATGGAGGCACTTCAATTGGTGAAGAAGAAGAAGGATAAGTCATTTCTGATCATTAAAGTAATGTTGAATGTGTATATAAACTTGATCAGTTTATACATACAACAACAACCAACATACAAACATAACTTCAAAACCAGTTCTTGGCCATCTACTACACCTATCCTGCCCAAGATTTAAAACAACATACAACACCACCAAACCATTACTCAGAGCCATGATGACATGAAGCAAGAGTTTCCTTCATCACCATGCTCAGCAAGTTCACTATCTCTCTCTATCTCTCTCTCTATATATATATTTATATAGGTTTTAACAATGCAAGTCAGGGAAATGCAATGCAACCTCATCGATCAAAGCAGCTAATGATCGAGAAATTTCAACTTCTGAGCTTACAGTGGATCCAGTTGAGTAACCACAACTGGGCTTCTAACCTCGTGCTTCCCATCCGACCATGAAATTGAACCGAACACAGCACCCGAATCATTCAACACCAGGTTCTTGCTATCGGCTGTTACTGTCACTACAAAGCTTCTCTTCTTGACGGTCTCTGTGAATATCAATCTCGATGGTTTCACGGTAACGGTCACTCCTTTTTCCGGAGACTGGATTTTGACTGAGTAGACAGCGTTTGGCTGACCTACATTGGTCACTGTCCTTATAAACGTCTTGGTTGAAACTCCCCTGGATGTTGTTGAGAACAATGCAGAAATTGAAGGGTAATTCAGATGCTCAGCCATTGCCTTTTTCGCCGGACAACGGACCGGTTGTCGCGTGATCACTTGAATTACCTTTGGTCCGTAGCCTATAGCACAACAAAAGTTAATATAATCATTATTGGTAATATCATAAATCAACCCCGGATCCATGGCACGACCAAGGTTAACATGGCCAGCACCGAAATCATATGGCGTTGATGGTTTTCCAGTGGCTTCATCAGTCATTGGCTGGTTTCTGTTATCAATGATGCTCGCTGTAGTCATCATCGCAGACCTTATTGCTGCCGGACTCCAATCAGGGTGTGCAGATTTAAGCAAGGCCGCTGCACCACCCACGTGCGGGCAAGCCATTGACGTACCAGACAGAATATCGAACTCTGTCTTCCTAACATCGGAATCTAATCCAGTTGGCCCAACAGCATCAGTCCAAGCAGCGAGAATGTTGACACCAGGAGCAATCAAATCTGGTTTAAGAATTTCAGGGTTTAACCCGTTTGGTCCCCTGGCAGAAAACGATGCCACCACCGGCGCCGGCTTGATTCCGAGAATAGTTCCCTTAAAATCAAGGGTAGCCATCGGATTAGCTGAAGATCGAATATAGGCTTTTACTGCATCTCCTTCATCGGAACCAACAGCACAAGCTGGTAAAAGATGAGCATCACCAACTAAACCTTCGCCATTTGAGATTCCATTAGCCAAAATCATGCCTACACCGCCAGCCTTCTTCACCACTAATCCTTTAGCCACTCTTTGACTGCTTCCCCTGTCGCAAATTACTATCTTACCCTTCACCAAACTAGGATCCAGCGAATTTTCCATGCATAGAGAAGCTGATAGAACTCCTGATTTTCCAGGGTAAACCACAGGGTACATTTTTTCTTTCAAGGGCGCACCGGAGTACAAAGATACGCCGGAAAGTCTACGCCCGTCGCCAAGAACGACCTCAGCGGGGAAGTTTCTATCAATCGTGCCGGCACCCACTGTCACCAGCCACGGTGCTAGATTAGTCACTGACATACCATTAGGACCGTCGTTTCCAGCAGATGATGAAACGAACACGCCTCTCGAAACAGCACCGTATGACCCGATTGCTATGGGGTCGAGGTAATATGGAGACGAAATTCCGTCGCCACCACCTATCGAGATTGTTATGACATCAACTCCGTCGTTCACGGCAGCGTCGAAGGCGGCAAGAATGTCGGAATCGAAACAGCCGGAATTTTTCCAGCACACCTTGTAAATCGCCAGTCTTGATTTTGGCGCGACACCTTTCGCTATTCCAGAAGCGTAACCTTCCATGCTTGCACGGAACGCGTAACGGCCGGCGGCGGTCGAGGCGGTGTGCGTCCCATGACCATCCGCATCTCGCGGCGACATGAACTCAACCGTTTCATTTATTCCACCGATCGGACCGGAAGCTCCCGCCTCGTGTCCTTTGGAGAAAAACCTCGCTCCGATTATTTTTTTATTACAATTCTTTGCAGTAAATTTGGCCCCAATTTGACAGACACCTTTCCATTTCGAAGGCACGGGCCCGATCTTCAAATCTGAAAAACTACGTCGTTCCGGCCAGATTCCGGTATCTAACACTCCGATAATGACATCAGATCCATAATCGGATTCAGACCACAGTCCTTGCTGGTTACGGAGTCCGAGAAACTGAGGGGAGCGAGTAGTGTGTAGTTCGCGCCGTTGGTCCTCTAAGACCGCGAGAACGGAGGGGTGACGGCTGAGAGAGGCGGCTTGTTCCGGCGGGAGAGAAGCGGAGAAGCCATGGAAAACGGTATCGTAAGTATGGAGTATCTGGACTGGACTAGCGAACTCTGAACTGTACCAGTGGTAGTGAGTGGGGAAAATGGACGGCTTGGATTGAGAGTCGATACGGAAAATAAAAGTTTTCACGGCCAGATCGGTGGAAAGTGTTTGCATTCGGAGAACGGAATCGGAGAGAAAAACGAAGAAGAGGAACTGTATAGTAAAGGAACTGGAGAGAAGCGCGGCCATGAGAGCGAGAATGACAGTGAGAGCAAAGAGATCGTTGGTTACTACCGACAGAGACGGAAAGATATAGAGAGATAATTGTCTTTTTGCCATTGTTAATCTTGATTAATTAATTAACTACTTTCCTAATTACGACTAACCATTTGACGTGATTGATGACTGATGAGTCAGCCCTTAATTGGCGGGCCCTTAATAAAAAACGACCCCGTTTCAATTCTTTGAATTTAAAACGAGTCTCAGTGACTGTCGCCGTCAATGCTTTTTAATGCCAATGTCGGACGGCGATGACAGTATTATACCCATCACCGTTCAATCACACAGAAGTCAATCATGGCCGTTGATTATCTGATCAGATCTTAATGATTGCGACTGCCTGTAAAGTGACCTTCAAAAGAATAGTTAGAGCCAGTCGTAATTAATTCAAATTTGCAAAGCTTACGATTGATTGCACGTCCGCCGTTATTTTTATTTTCACCATACACGTGTCGTATTTTCAGCGCTGGTTGGGGGACATACCTAACCGGTCTTGACTCGTGTGTACGATTCATGTAAATTTCAACACTCACCGACTTACTTGTCTAACGTTTTTCTTTTCTCCGACACAAAATTTATTTAATATTAATTTAAAAATAATGTTTCTTCAAGACAACAGCAAATACTTCCTTTATATACGCATAATTAATTAACAATACGGTATTATTCCAATTTTGATGTTTTCACAAACCTTATCAAGGTACTCTGGATATTTCAATAAAAATGAGGGGTGTATAAGTTATGAATATACACATTGTGTTTTTATTTGTAAGCATATAAATAGCTAGGGATCCGTATGATTATACAAATTAAAACGTTTTTCAAGGGATAATCGAGGCCTAAATTATCAGTACACACGCGCTCTGCAGGCGAGTGGAATTCCGTCTCTCTAATCAACAGATTTTAACTAAGGGCAAGTGAAAAACTAACAAGACAGGACGGTGATCTAGAAGAGTTGAAACGAGGGCTTTTGTTTGGGGCAGGAAGAGATCAACCTTGAACGTGCAGTCATAATTTACTGGACCACGATTCAGTTTTGGATGGACGGTAGGGATTATCGCCCATGCAAGCGGATTTGTCGGGTGCCGGAGATGTGATCATTTTGTTCATCCAAGTTGTGGTCCCACATCACCTGATTTTTGCTGACATCATCGACTTTTTTAGCTGGAAAGAGTGTCTGCCGCTGGAGGGTCCCTGTCAACTTCAGTGTACTTCTTTCGGAAATTGCGATGAGAATGGGAAGGGGTAATAACATCCAGACCCCTAATTGTTTATTCCTTTACACGAGGACACGCCATTTCCACATATATCATATACGTCCCTCACTTATTCTAAAAAACTAAAATACATTCTGACAGGGGATCCGTAAGACTGACAATTTAAGTTACCTATAATATTGTATTTCAACAAATTAAATGAACTATTATATAATTTTATTATTTATTTAATTTTTTATTTGTATTTTGATATTTTTTATAATAATATTTTTTAAAATATTATTAATTTATTTTAAATATTATTAAATTTTTTTAAAAATAAATATAACAAGTGTCATAACTAAATGCGAAAATATAATTATATAAATAATCATAAATTCTATAGAGATTGTATTAAAATTTAATACCTTTGTAAATTAGGGACCTATTTGACAGAAAACGAAAATAACCATTGCTCTCGTTGAGAGTCGAACTCAAGACCTCCCGCTTACTAAACGGGTGCTCTAACCAACTGAGCTACGAGGGCGTTTTGGGAAATGCTCTCTGTCTTATTTTATATAGAGTATACTAAACATGCAATGTGTACGCTATCTCTAACCCAAAGCAACTGTGAAGTTTTAACCTGGCTAGGGCCTATTAACATGACATTGTATCACCATTTTCCAAATTGAACGTGTTTTCAACAAAATAAATAATTTAATTGGTTGTTGAGAAATTCAATTAAAAACTTACTCAAAAGGATATAATCATTCCATATTTTCAATATGGAATCAACATTCAAGATGATAATCACCATGGTAGTTGCTACATTGAAGATAGAATGGTAAAAAGTAATTGTGTTTGCATGCTTTTGCGTGTTTCCCTCTTGGTGAAAGAAATGATTAATAATGAAGGTAATTGAAGTAAAAGTGATGGCAAATATTGTTCATACCATTAAAATCATAAACCTTGAAACATAATTATTAAAGAAATTAACTAATTACATTGCAAATGGGTGTTGGGTTAATTTAACTATTAAAAAAATTAAAATAGTAAATTAAGTTAGGGTTCTTGTTCAATTTGTATGCATGCATGCATGTGTGCGTGCGTACGCATGTGTGCGAGTTTGATTACAATACATTGGATATATAAGATATATTCAATTTTTTTAATTATCATGTTAATTGTTTGAAAAATTACATTTATATTTAAAAAAAATTTTATTGTATATTTAAAATTTTACAATAATTATTTTAATTTTTATATTTTACATTTTTTATTTTTTTGTTCCCGCAAAAGTTAGGTGCCAAAACCCATTATTGTTTTGTTGTGATGGCTGGCATTTCTTGACTCTAAGATCCTAATCTTAGTTCTATCAATTATTTGGACTTAACAATGATGTTCTTATTCTTTTGGCATTTTGGTAGCATTTAGGGTAGTCAATGAATGAAATGCTCCACATCATGTAGGATTAGAACATTTCACCAAAGCTAACCTATTGTGGTATAGAGTCATCAGGGGTTAAGTCACCAAGGTATGCCAAATGTGCCTAAAATATTGTCATTTTCTATATATAATTATATTTATTCAAAGAATAATAATATTATTAAGTAAATTAAAAAAATAATGTGATATTATTATATCGTAAGATATATTATTTATTATTTGTTGAAACGTGATTATTAAAAGTATTTATTTTATTAATAATTAATATGAATTTAATTATTATTTTTGTCTTATACATGTTAGTAAGATTGAATCGTTATATTTTTTAGTTTAATAAGTAGTAGGGGCATAAAAGTCATTATAATTCATTTTCTTACATTAGACTGACATCCCAAATCTTAGAAAACCAGAAGAAGAGATAACAAGTGAAAAGAAAAAGCACTTTGGATTGGAGGTTATTAAACAGGAGAAGGTGGAAGAGAAAAGCACTTGTAGTTAACAATCACTTTTTTCACTTTGCCCTGTCGGCAATGACATCAAATCCCATCTCGGTTGGGTCTGTTGCCTGGAGTTCATAGTGGATTCCATCAAGAACTCTTCTAAGCCCATCTTTGGAAGTTGCGTACAGCATTTTTGCCCTGATTCTTGATGCTGTTGGGGACCTGATCATCATCATCATCATCATCATTAATGAAGAATATTGACATGATTTATTAGCTAATTGATGTGATGTGGAAACCAATCAACGGTTGTGATTTACTTTTTATCATGATTAGAAAACTTTGGTGGGGTCCATTTGTAATCAATTGATTCTTACTATGCTTCTGAAATGACTAAACTTCTTGATGTTTTACCTTAATAGGGGAGTATTTGTAATCAATTATCAGAACAAAATCACTTTACAAAAGCAATTTTTAGGAAAACACCTTAAAAGATTCTCTTCTAAGTTCATTCAATTTGAGACGTAGAAAGCGTGTGTAAAAAGCACTTTTCTAGTAAGCACTCTTATAAAGTATTTGGTACCAAATAGCAGAGAAACAGCTGATGGAAAAAAGCATTATATTTCTAATCTGGAAGTGCTTTCTCCACGCATTGGAAATATTTTCCAATAAACAGCAAACAAAAGCACTTTCGACAGCAACAAAAGCACTTTTCACTTTTCTCAGGTCAAAAAAGTCATTAAACAGCCAATAATAATAATAATAATAATAAATTGATGCTAACAAGAACAAAGGTGACGGACGGACGGACCATGCAATGAAGAAGATCTTGCTCTTCCGGCAATTATCAACCGTCACAAAGTCGAAATCAAACACCGCATATCGGCAGTCGTCGTCGGGCAACGACGCCGCAAGGTCTTCGTAACCCTCTCCGGGGCCGCCGACCTTATCGACGGTGACGAGTCTGGATTTCTCGTCGATCTTGAACACAATGTACCGGTGAACTTTCTTCCACTTCATTTCCATGAACGAATTCTTGCACTCATCGGTCACCCACATTCCCGTTGTTGCCTGAAAACATTACGAGTAACATAAAAACCCAAATTCGAAAGGAAAAAAGGAGAAATGTAAATTACAAAAATACCATCTTGAAAGCCATAGCCATTGTTGCAGAGACGAAGTGTCGTTGTCGTCTGTGTTACAATGGAAGTTGGTCTGCAAATGACGATGATGATGGGGTGGCAATTCAGTCTTATATAAAGATATGGGTGATTAAAAGCCATTGAAGTTCGTAAATATTACAGGTTTTTTGGCCCTACTAGATTTATTTATTTTTGTTTATTAATTATTTTTTTGGGGCAAAATAAATTATTAATAATTTAATTACATTTAATTTATTTCCATAATTTGTAATCTTCGTTAAAATTTCTTTTCTGTATTATTTGTTTCAATCCAACACCAATACAAAACAAAAAGTTTACACGGGATAATTTTGTCGTCTTAATATAATTAATATAATAAAATTATTTAATTAATAAAATAAAAATATTTGATAATAATAAATATAAAATTAAAAATAATAAAAATTTAATTTTATCGAATTATTTCATCATATTAATTATTTAATATGATAAAATTATTTTATTTTAAATTTTTTTAAATACCCAGTTAAAACACACTTAAAGTTTAGAAAGTTCTTAATTATGTTTAATTTACAGTCTTTCTAGTATTAATTAGTCTCTTTATCCAATTATCCCACATACTTTCACTATCATTTTCAATCATTTTTCCAACTCTTTAGCCTTTTAAATATGAATTTTGCTAAATATAACACATATAAGATACCTTCATTTTTTTAAACTTTTCTATTAATTATTTTAATTTTAATATTTATATTTTATATTTTTTATATTATTTTTTATAGTTTTTAATTTTTATATTTTTTATTTTAATTCTTTACATTAATTATTTAAAATTTTATATTTTAATATTTATATTAAAAAATATAAGATACATAAAAAGTATGTCACTCGTGTTCTTCAAGTGTGTTTATAAATATTTTAAAAATTATAAATTTTAAAGTGATATTTAAAAAAATTAAAAGATTTATTATAATACATTAAATATAAAATATATTTAATTTTTTTAATTATTATATTAATCGTTTTGATTCACGTTTCAAAATTTTTTATTATATATTTTAAATTTTATATAAATTATTTAATTCTTATATTTTATATTTTTTGTCTTATTTATTTTAATTATTTTATTTAATAAGAAATGTAAGTATCATAAGCAAGGACAAATTATGTCCAAACAGAAGAAAAATCGACATGGAACTGCTGGTTTACCTATTGTCATGTACTTCTCCTTCTTCTTAACGAAGCAAGAAATGTATTTACGGAGCTTAACCCATATGGCAGACGAGTTCCTGCCGACCCATACAAGTAATGCTCGAGTATTGTACTCAGAACTCATGACAAATATACTGTTCCAAGAGTTTACTATTACATCAACTCATCATTCACCATTGGTAAAATTGGGAGACCATGCAAATGAACAACAATCCCTATGCAGACAGATAATACGGTGGTCCTTTCTCAGACTCGGATAACACCCCCACATCCCCCATCTCTCTATTTTTGTGTCCTTCCACAAACTCTTTGCGTAAAAGCAAAGGAAAAGGAGGAGGAAAATGATCGGCACAAAAGATAAGCTCTTGTGTATAGATGTGGATTCTTTGATTCAGGACCGGAGATAATGGATACAGTGAAAGCAGGTTCTCGGTATGAATGAGTCAATGCTCCTACCGCAAATCACCATTAACCTGTTTGAGTTTCTCTTTGCCAACTTGGTTTATCCATTCTTTGTTTTCATATTCCCATGCTTGTTGAGTTTTCCGACAAATTTGTCGAGCAAGGTGCAATGCAGGAATGAAGGCAATATCCCAAAAATAATCTCATAAAATGGAATAGTTATGCATGTGGCTACTACATGTTTACCCAATATTGAACATAGAGATGAGTGCTAATCTGATGTGTTGAATGTGACAGAGAGAGATTAAAGAGAATACAAGCACTAAAATCTACAAAAATTTGCAAAGCAACAGAAGAAATGGACGAGGAAAGGGAAACATTTCCTTCATGTGGGTGGGTCTCCTTCGTTGAAAACATTACCATTTCTGTGAGACCCACATAATATTTTTCCATTGGCATGGCTTCTTTCCTTTGTTCCTCGAATCCAAACCTCTAATTTTCACTAAATATTTCAAGTCGTGGTCAGGAAATGGGTATTTAATAGTCTGTTCTAGGTGGGTTTCGAGTTTTGACCCATGGATTTTGCCTGTTAGTTCTCAGCTTCTTGCTACTGGAAGTTTTTCAATTCGGTGGTACAGTTTAAATCTCGCTAAAGCAGAAGCAAAATTCGTATGCGGGTTTGCATGATTTTTAGCCTGTGTTACGAAACATACTGGCCCTACTTTACCGAAATTCTTGTTGGGATTTGATCCTGAATGCTGCTTTAGGAGTTGATTAAGTGATGGGAAAAAAGTTCTTTTGAGCAGCAAATCATCAATCTTTCCTGGGAAAATGCAGAGATAGAAATTTGGCATGTTCATATCTTGGCTGCTCATGTTTACCCGGGTATTTGATCAGATTTCAACGATTGAGGACCCCAGATACAGCTAAAGAATTCCACGTTTTAACTACCCAGAATCCTATTAATACAAGTACTTGGGCATTATTGCATTTGCTCATTTTGTTGGTTTCATTTGTCTCCAGGTCCTGATTTCTTTAGCATAGCCCAGAAACTTCGATTTTGCTTGGATAACCTTTGCACTCAACCAATGAACATTAAAAGACAGTGTGACAAGGCATTGCTCCCTACAAAGATAATGGATGAACGTGCATCTATTCTGATATGGACTATCATGTTCAGAAATCTTTAGTCATCAGGCTTGTGATAAGCATTAAACTTGTTAAGAGTACCTCTATATCCCGGAATATAACGAGAATCTGGGGCCTCGGGTGAGTGTGAATGAGCAGGCAAAACACACAAATCAATACCAGTCAGCAAAATTAAATGGTTTTTGGGTTTAAACTCTAGTAGAGACTGACATTTAGCCGATCTGATCCTCATCAACCAAATGAAGCATTCCTCGACGATGCTAAACATAAATTGAGTTGTACTCCTCGGGTCATTCATCCCATCTCTTAAGAGTTTAACAAAGGTATAATGACAATAATACAGTCACGCAACCCAAACCTTGAGACCTCGAAACGTGCTTCCAAATGAAATCTCCAGAAGCTCCTGTTGCCTCTGTTCTTGTTTTGATCACTTGGGAGAACACGAGAGTTTCCTGGATAAAAGGCAATTGAGGACCGGGCAGTGCTGGGTTCTGAAATCAAAGCCTTGGCTTGAAGATTCAGCAGTAACGTTAATGGCTTCTTCACTTGTCATGCTTTAGTGGCTCATCTTCATTCTTCCATTACCTTCTTGTAACTGCAAACAGGGAACAGAAAAGAAAATCAGATGTCAATAAAAACAAATGAGCACGTCAAAAAGCCAACAAAACGTACCTCCCAGCAAAATCTATAATCCTTTGATGCTGGTTTTGCTTCGGTAATGCTTAAGAGCCAACAGCTGCTGTGTTCATCTCACACCACCCCCCTCCCCTGCCACCATTTCAAGTTCTACACAAGAAAGAAGAATTGTGTGTGAGAGAGCTGAATATCAAAAACGCTAAGCAAAGATGAGAGAATGCTTCCTACACTAAATCAATTAAGAGAACAGTGCATGCAAATAGAACTGTTGAAATTTAATAATGAGTTTGACACTGCAAAAAAAAAGTGAAAAAATGTCTAGGCCTGTAATTAAACTTTTCTTTGACGATGAACAAAATAGGTTGCAGTGATACATAGTTTTAGACAAAATGCAGCCCAACTCTATAATATCAATTGCCAAACCTGAAAAACCGTAGTGGAAATTCTATTTGTGCGGTTAAAGGGTCAAGTTTTATATGGTCAGCATTTGAAGCCCTTGCTCACACACTGTGCATCCTTTTTCCTTTCCTCCATGACACCTCAGTATACATTTACATGCGCAATTGTATCACATTTGTGCACAGACTTCTCTCTTACCAATTAGACAATTCAGAAAGCTATCTTAAACAATTATCAACAACCATGCCAACAAACAAACAATCTAACTTTTCATAACCATTTCAACCACTGTCAGATCCAAAACAAGATCTCCTATTACATCATAATAATGTAAAAGACAGAAGGGTACATGAACTTTATTGATGTCTGACATAATCAAATATACATCAACCGCACGAAACCGAGTTGAAGGAACCTGATTAGGCATGCACACAACACAAAATCATCAAAACCACAACAAAAAAAGAAAAACAATGAAGCATACCATGCATGCAAGCTAATATTTTTCCAAGATCAGTTCTGGGAGCAGTCAGCACACGAACCCTTTTTCCATCCATACGTCAATATCACCACCGTATTTTCCGGATTCGACTATTCAACATTAACACACAAACAAAACCCAAATCATTTTCTCCTAAAAATAAACCAGTTTTATTAGAAAATTGAAAAACTCACAAAGACAAACATAAATAGCTGCAGAATTACTTGTGTTTTGGCTCCACTGATAAGACTAATGGCGTCGGCATGAGCTTGTAGTCGAGAAGGGAGTAATCGCCGTTTCTCATCCATTCCGAATTGTCAATACATATCATAGTCGCCTGATTTTATTCATTTTGGACAGTTTTAAATCGAAATCAAAAATTAAATTAATAAAAAGTTACTAAAAGAGAATACCTGACTCGAGAATCATGGCCTCTGTTGGCTTTTCTCGACCAAGACGAGGAAAGTTTGTAAAAGCTAACTCGATTTTAATTTTACTTTGTATTTGTGACTGCTTTTAGTCTTGCCTTGCACTTGTGAGTTGCCTGCTTGCAGCAGAGGCTTTGTTGAGTTTGAAGATTTAAAAAGAAGTCCTCAATTTTTAGTTTATTTATATCTTTCCCTGACAAGCATGCTCTGATAGGGCCTCGTTTCTTCGAGCGGAGCTTGTTGCTTTTCATTTTGATATGACCAGGTGTTGCTGCTCGTCAAAGCCGTAGCTTGCTGCTCGCTTGCTGTCTAATTACAAGTATGCCCGTATCATCTAAGCATACGAAGCAATAAGGCAGAGTAAAACATCCCACCACCCTAAGCCAGCTTAAAACAGGAAGTTGACTGAAGTTTTAGCTCTTTATTGAACGAGCCTCAAGAAAATGTAGAGTCTGACAAATGAAGGCATGCACAATTTGCCGGCAGGCAGTTCTAACTTATTGTACATGGAACAAATTAGTAACAAGAAGAGATTTATACGCCGAGAGTTCTGGGGACAAATGTCGAGCTTTGGTTCCCACTGAGAGCCAAATGGATGTAAACTTCGTGCACATCGGGTTTGTAGACCTCCCCTCTATCCCGGTCCATGGCATAACAGATGTAAACAGTGTCGATTATATTGTCCAGCACAAGGACAAAGATACCGAGCACCACAATCAGCACAAACCATACAAGGACGGCAACTGAGTATGAATAGACCCTGAGATTGCTCACACCCTTTAAGATAGCACAGACCTAGTCGTTCACATGAATGATGAGGAAACACATGGATCAGGAAAACCAACTGTTAAGAAAAAGAAGAAGCTGGAAACATGTAGTTCAAGCAACACCTTTGCAAGATAAGGTGGTAACAGCAAGAGGTGTCGAACGTAAGTATTCTCACATGTGCCTCAGTTTAACGTAAGAGATATACACATATCAAACAAATTTAGGCTACACACAACAGTCAATACCTCTTATACAAATGCCACAAGTAAAGGATACAATCAAAGTATAAGAAAAATCCATTATCAAATGCTTGAACAAAGCTCGCTAGCCCTGATCGTCAGCTATGCACGGGGAGCACAACCAACTTATTTCTGCGGCTAATTTTATAAGAAATGAAATAACTGGAATCTGAATAATCTGCTCACGACAATTGCATATACAGCTGAAAAGACGAAGATAATTCCAGCTAACAATCTAGTAGAGACAATCTCCACAGAAACAGCAGAGAGAGATTACACTTTAGAAGCTCATATGTCATCATCGCAGATGTGCAGTAAGCTTCACCAGTTATTGCTGCAAAGTTTATGCTGAACTTGTTAACAAAATCTACAACTGTTAGTAATGCATTAACACAGCACCTCAGGGCAAGGACTATCCAGGAGCATCATCTTGTCTTGCACTATCAACAGCAGCACGCACCATGCCGACTACGCATATAAATAGTCCAGACAGAAATAGTTCCAGAGGAGGGAACAAAGGCATTCCTGCAAATTTTCATAACAATAAACAAGAGAGCTACAAATGTGATTTGCCAGTCTATAATGAAGGTTCTTTTAGACAAACGATGACATGGTACAAGTGGAGATGGCACAATCTATAAAAACGATGGAGATCAAGCTGATTAAGATAATCATTTAAAACCAAATGTCATTATCATCTAATATGTGTAAAATCAAGCATGATCAATCCAAGCAACCCAAAATTTACAATTCTGTAGGGAGCCAACAGGATTTAAAGTAAATGTGTAAAATGTATGAGATAGAGGTAAAATCAAATCATACCCAGCCTGTCAAGCCATCCACATGAATAACAGTTTAAAATCTTAATTTAAGTCCATTTCCTCGACTGCATATCCTTAGCATATTTTAGATATGTCTCTGTTGTTGTTTAGTACAAAAACAAAGTAATATGAACTATTATTTGGCAAAGAAAAAAAAAGAGAGAGAGAAAGAGAACAATTGTTTTCTAAAAGTCTCTCTCAATTTTTTATTCATTGTATTGCTATTTATATAGAGTTGAAATATGATAAGCCTAAATTAAAGATAAGTGATAAGCTTAAATTAAAGATAAGATTTAAGCAAATCCTAACAAACTAAGGCACTTTTTCAACATTCCTTCTTGCCTTAGTAATTGTTGAGACCTAATCTGTTTCTTAAGTCTTCAAGTTTAGCTTTTGGTAGAGCTTTATTTAACACATCCGCAATTTGATCCTCAGTCTTGCAATAAAGCAGTTTAATTTTGCCGTTCTTTTATTCTTCTCTTAAGTGATATAGCTTGATCTTGAAATGTTTAGTTTTGCCATGAAAAATAGGATCATTTGAAATTGCAATTGCAGCTTGGTTATCTACATAAATCTATATTGGCTCACTTTGTTCATGTGTAAGTTTGCAAGTTTTTTTTTATCCAAATTGTTTGATTTACTGTAGCATTAGCTGCTACATATTCTGCCTCTACTGTACTTTGAGCTATCACATCTTGCTTTTTTGAATACCATGAAAAAATTCCTGATCCAAAGTTGAAACAAAAACCTGTTGTATTTTTCATGTCATCAGCAGAACCTGCCCAATCACTATCAGAATAACCATGAAGTTTAAAATTCTGACAGTAAAAATATTTGATACCATAATTTGTGGTTCCCTTGATATATCTTACAATCCTTTTTGCAGCTTGGAAATGCACTTCACTGTCACAATGCATGAATCTTGAAAGTAAACTTGCTACAAACATTATGTCTGGTCTAGTGGCTGTAAGATACATCAAACGACCAATTAGGCTCCTATA
The DNA here is from genome assembly GCA_019650275.1 of Xylocarpus granatum. NCBI lineage: Eukaryota > Viridiplantae > Streptophyta > Magnoliopsida > Sapindales > Meliaceae > Xylocarpus > Xylocarpus granatum. Next base: position 36,281 of record BNST01000695.1, read on the forward strand.
TTGGCTTTCATCAACTTTTTCTGCTCCATCATCCTTGCTAAATTTCTCCTTTTGATTCATTGGTGTGCTGGTGCTTTTGCATTCTTCCATGTGAAATTTCTTAAGTATTTCCTTTGCATATTTCTTTTGGTTTATGAAGATTCCATCATGATCTTGCTTCACTTCCATACCCAGAAAGTAAGATATCAAGCCTAGATCAGTTATCTCAAATACTTTGAGCATTTCAGTTTTAAACTCTTTTACCAGTTTCTCATTGTTTTTTGTTACAAGTAAATCATTAACATAAATAGAAACTATAATTAAGTTAACATTTGCTCTTTTTACATATAATGTAGCTTCACTTGGACTTTTAACAAATTCAAGATTTTGAAGATGTTCATCAATCTTGCTGTACCAGGCTCTAGGTGCTTGTTTAAGACCATATAAGGCTTTTTTCAGCAAATAGACTTTCTCCTCCTCTCCCTTGACTTTGAATTCCTTGGGTTGTTCTACATAGGTTTCTTCTTGAAGATTACCATTTAAAAAAGCAGATTTTACATCCAACTGGTAAGTCTTCCATTTCATTTGTGCTACTAAAGCAAACAACATCCTGATTGTATCCAAGCGTGCTACTGTAGCAAAAGTTTCTGAGAAATCCACTCCAAACACTTGACTTTCACAATTAATCTGGCTTTATATTTATTTATAGAACCATCTGCATTAAGTTTGGTTTTATAAACCCATTTGACTCCAATGACCTTTCTGTGTTGAGGTTTGTTCACCAACTCCCAAGTATTATTCTTTTCAATCATTCTGAGCTCTTCTTTCATTGTTCAACCCACTTGTCATCCTTCTCAGTTTCTTCAAATTCTACAAGCTCAAATATAACAATATTGCTTTTTTTTTCATAAATATTAGATAAAGACCTTGTTCCTCTAATTGGAACATCATCTATATCATCATCAAAGTATTGCGGAATCTCTGACAATTGTGTCTTTATTGACTCCTCCCAGTTCCATTGTTTATCCTCTATGAACTTGACGTCTCTGCTTATAACAATTTTTCCATTTTGTGGTTGAAAAATTCTATAAGCTTTGGAAAAGTTGCTATATCCAATGAAAACTTCTGGTTTTGCCTTTTTATCAAGTTTGTCACTTTTTACCTGTGGCACATAAAAGAAACAAAGACAATAAAAAATTTTTAGATTTTGCAAATCTAATTTGTAATCAAACCAAGCTTCATACGGAGTTTTTTTTTGCAAAACTCTAATTGGTAACCTATTTAGCAAAAAAACTGCAGTGTTCTGCCCATAGTTTCTTTGGCAACTCCTTCTCATGTAGCATACACCTTGTCATCTCCATAATACTTTGATTTTTTCTCTCACTTATGCCATTTTACTGTGGAGTGTAAGGTGCTGTGAGTTGATACTCAATACCAGCTTCTCTACAAAACTTATCAAAAATATCATTGGTATATTTTTTTTCCATTATCTGACCTTATCTTTTGTATTCTGCAGCCACTTTGATTTTCCACCCATGCTTTATATTTCCAAAATATATTAACAACCTCAGATTTGAATTTGAGAAAATAAATCCAACAAAACCTAGTATAATCATCAATAAATACAATGTAGTACTTACTACTATTTAATGATGATATTTTCTAAAGTCCTCCAACATCTGTGTGTATCAATTGCAACTTGCGTGTTGCTCTCCATGTCGTTTGAAAGAAGGGTCTTTTATTTTGCTTGCTATATTGACAAGTCATGTAATCAGCTAACTTGTCTTCCAGCAATGGCACACCTCTCATTAAATTATGTTTTTGTACATATAAAAGTCCACCATGATGAAAATGCCTAAGTCTTCTATGCCATAATTCTGCATTACTTACAGTGCTTGAGAATGATATTTGCTCCTCCTCCATTAGATTTAGAGCAAAGCTTTTTGCTTTCATTTTCACTTTGAATACATCTCTACCCTTCACATCTTTGATGAAACACCATTTGTGTTCAAATACGACTTTAAAACCTTTTTCATTTAGTTGTCCAACACTCAGCAGGTTTTGGTTAATATCAGGCACATATAAAGCATTAGTAATATACTTTAAACTTGTTAAACTTTCTATAGTCACAGTTCCTTTGCCCTTGACTGAAATAAATTCACCATTTTCAATTTTTACTTTGGAAATAATGGTTTTATATATCTCTTTAAACAGCTCTTGATCATTGGTCATGTGATTTGTGCAGCCACTATCAATTAGCCAGGAATCGCAAGAGCTAATAATTGTTGTGAAGCATGTTGCAACAAAAAATTGGCTTCTTGTTGTTGCTCAATGGAAACTTTTGTCTCTTTATGTTGTTGTGACTTACAGATATGCTCCATGTGTCTAATCTTACCACATTTTCTGCACTTAACATCAGGCCTCCACTAACACTTTCTTTGTGGGTGGTTTGTTTTTTTGCAGTGTGGACAAGGTGGATATATCTCATCCTTGCTTTTGTTGTTATTACTAGTCTTGTTGCCCTTTTTTTTTATTGTAGTTCTTTTTATCTTTGCCTCCTTCTGAATTTTCTACCTCTGCTTAAAGAGCACCCTCCATGGACTCTTCTTTTCTTATTATTCTTCTTTGTTCTTGTGCCTACAATGCATTCACCAATTTTGCCAAGGATATACTTGACAGATCTTTAAATTCTTCTAATGAAGAAATTTTAGACTCATACTTTTCAGGCAAAGTTATGAGAATTTTTTGTACAATTCGTTCATCAGAGAAATGCTTACCAAGCGATCGTACCTTGTTCACTATACCCAACAACTTGTTAGAGTAGTCTTTGATGTTTTCTATCTCCTTCATTTTCAACATTTCAAACTCTCTAATCAAATTAAGTACCTGCATATTTTTTGTTCTTTCGTTGCCTTGGTATTCTTTCTTAAGGTAGTCCCATATATCTTTTGCTAACTCCAAGCTCATGATCCTTGTAAATATAGTGCTTGAAACAGTAGAGAATAAACATGCTTTAGCTTTGGACTTCTTAGTCTTTCTCTCTTTTTAGACCTTGAGTTGAGTCATAGTAGGATTCTCTGGCAATGGAGGAATATCATAATCTTCCTCTATAGCTTTCCAAAGGTCTAATGCTTCAAGATGGACTGTCATTCTAATAGCTCAAACTTGATAGTTATCACCATCAAAAATTGGTGGTGTAACATGAGAGAACATTGTTTCACTTTTCATCTCTTCTGGTTTTTTTCTTTTTTTGGTTATTGTGTTTTTGGTTTGTGTTTGGATTCACTCAACGCATAAATCCCTCAAGAACAATTGCAGCTCTGATACCAATCTGTTGTTGTTTAGCACAAGAATAAAGTAATATGAACTGTTATTTGGCAAAGAAAAAAAAAGAGAGAGCGAGAGAGCAATTGTTTTCTTAAAGTCTCTTTAAGTTTTTTATTCATTGTATTGTTCTTTATATAGAGTTAAAACATGACAAGCCTAAATTAAAGATAAGATTTAAGCAAATCCTAACAAACTAAGGCATTTTTTCAACAGTCTCCTTATATACCATACGTTAGTGCTGCAACCAGATTCCTAGTGAGTAGTAATCCACTCTGCCTAAATTTCTCTAACAACAATTTAGTTTATTCTCAGCCAATGTCATAATTGTCTGTCTTTGTGCACTACTTGATCTCCATTACCTTCTCACAAGCATTTTATTTTTTCATGACCATTGAACTAGTTTACTGATACAGGCAATGATTTAAATGAATTCATAATCACATCCAGAATGCGTGTCTTTTAAAGATTGCTAAATGGAAGTCTAATTCTCGCAACCTAAAAATGAAATAACATACATGATGCTAAACCTTGTATCTACATAATAACTATGTTTCATAGCGTCAAACCTCAGCTTAAAATTGCCATATACCTGAGCAGTTGCCAGAGTCATAGGACAACAAGAACAGCTACATATAAAACTAAATAAACTAAGCTGAACAATAATAGAAATATCAGGATTTCATCTCAAAGGACTTCTTATGCTTTGCCTGGGTTACGCATCCTCATTCGAGAAATACCACTGCACAATAGTCCCATTAATCACATAAGCCTGTGTCTCCTTAATCACGGTCAAGGACCACAACACGGTAAGAATTGCCAATGCAAAGTATGCAGATACCCAACCATCTTGTTTCGAGACACATTTATGTTCTCCGTTCGATTCTTTGGGCACATTTTTCCTGTTAAACCTTGCAAACACCAAGAACATAACAATTGGCACATAATAAACCACTAATCCTAGTGTCAATAGGAGCAGCACCACAAACAAGCCCAAATTTTTGGACAAAGCATCATATGCAACCCCGATAATTTGAATGGTCAACTCGATTCGATGCCAATTAGTGTCGGTTTTTTTGCTGAGAGAAGATTATTTTTTATTAAATAATAATCAACTTAAAAACATGATTCTGTAATTAGAAAAGTAAAAATAAAGAAACAAATTTCTTAATCTTTTGCCACTAACAGTAACAGCTAGTAAATAACAAAAAATGGTAGAAAACTCTCCTAAAAACCTGGTCAAAGAAAACATGTTGCTCATGTAACTTTGAACACTTCAACTACAAACCTAAAACATGTTTTTGAGCTTCCAACATTAATACCATGTGTGTAGTCAACTTTGGTATCTATATCAACAGCTATATCAGCAACTTTGCAGTTATTGATGCACACATTTAACACTCCTCATTGCATCAATAGGTGAATATTTCAAGTTTCTCTCTTAAAAACTCAAATATACTTCTAAGAAGAGCTTTAATAAAAATATCTGCTAGCTGATTTTTAGTCTTGCAATATTTCAAACATACTACACTATTTTTTTGAACATCTCTGAGAAACTAAAAAGTTTAGTTTTTCCATGATTGTTTACCATCACCTCTGTACTCATGTTTTGTTCCAAGTTCAAATCAGTTAGAACTTTTCTTAGCCATAAAATTTGATTAACAGTTGTTGTGGTTGCTATAAACTTTGCTTCAGCTATTGATTGCGCAACTATTTCTTATTTTTTTGAACACCAAGTGAATACTCTTGATCCAATGCTGAAATAATAACCTTTGGTACTTTTCATATCATCTAAGGATCCTGCCAATCACTGTCAGAGTAACCTTGCAGCTTGAAATTTTGTGATAAACAGAATTTCATACCATAACTTAAAGTCCACTTGACATATCTTAGAACTCTTTTTGTTGCTTTAAAATGAAATTTATTTGCACAATTTATAAATCTTGAAAGTACACTTACAATATACAAGATATTTGGCCTTGTTGCTATGAGACACATCAAGCAGCCAATTATGCTTCTGTAGAATGTTTTCATCCACTTGTTTTACTCTATTATCCTTGCACAATTTCTCCTTTTGACACATAGGAGTGCTTATGCTTTTACAGTTCTCCATGTTGAACTTTTTTAGGATCTCTTTTGCATACTTCCTTTGACAAATGAAAATCTCATTCTTTTTCTAATTAATCTCCATTCCAAGGAAGTAAGACATTTCTCCCAAGTTCGTCATCTCAAAAACTTGCATCACATCTTTTTTGAATTGCTGAATAAGTTCAACATTGCTGCCTTTAATTAAGAGATCATCCACATACAAGGAGATCACAATAAAGTTAGCTTAATTACCTTAGATATATAAAGTAGATTCTTTAAAACTTTTAACAAAGCCTAATTTCAATAAGTATTCATCAATTTTGCTATACCAAGTTCTTGGAGCTTGTTTTAAACCATACAAAGCCTTCTTTAGTAAATAGACTTTGTCTTCATGCTCTTTCACAGTAAAACCTTTAAGTTGCTCAACATAGATTTCTTCCTCCAAAAATCCATTTAAAAATGTTGACTTCACATCAAGTTGGTAGATTTTCCATCCTTTCTATGCTGCAATAGCTAACAACAATATAATAGTGTCTAGCCTTGCAACAGGAACAAATGTATCAAAGAAATCAACTCCAAAAATTTTAGCATACCCTTTTACCACTAACCTTGCTTTATGTTTGTTGATTGAGCCATCTGCATTTAGTTTTGTTCTAAACACCCACTTGACTCCAATCACCTTTTTGTGTTTAGGTCTTTCAACTAGTTCCCAAGTCTATTTATTTTAATCATAAAGAGCTGCTTCTACATTGCATCTCTCTACTTGGAATCTTTTTTTGCTTCCTAATACCCTACTAGTTCAAGAACAGCAACATTGCATTTTTGATAAATATCAGAAAGCAAACTAGTGCCTTTTACAGGAGGTTCATTAACTAACTCATTTTGATTTTGCAGAGGATCAGTAATCAACTTTTTTTTTGCAATATTCCAGATCCATTGTTTATTCTCCATGAAGTGAACATCCTTACTTATTAGAATTTTCAACATTGATCCATTGTTCATTACAATTGCTCTCTAAGCTACTTGTTTGAAGGGTAATCTTGCCTACTTGCCATATTGACAAACTCTGCAACTTGGTAATTCAGTCTTTAGGTGAGGTAAGCCTTGAACTAACTCCTTCCTTTGCATATTCAACACTGTAGCATAATGAAAATGACCTAGCCTTTTATACTAAATCTCTGTATTGCTTACTGTAATGGGATAAACTGTTTATTCCTCCTTCATTGGACCAAGTGAGAACTTTTGCCTCTCGTTTTGATCTTAAAAACTTCTTTATCATTTGCATCTTTGATTAAACATTGTTTATTTTCAAAAATGACTTTAAATCCTTTTTCAATTAGTTGTCCCACACTTAGCAAATTTTGATTAACATCAAGTACATATAAAACATCAGTAATTAATTTTGTACTTGTGCAACTTTCAATGTCAACAATTCCCTTTCCTTTGACAGGAATTAGCTCACTATTGCCAATTCTAACTTTTGATACCTCTAATCTGTCTATCTCTTTGAAAAGCTCTTGATCATAAGTTATTTAATTGGTATAACCACTATCCATTAGCCAACATTCATTTAAGTTACTACTTGTAAAATAAATTGCTACAAATAGCTACTCGTCCTCTTCATGCTGATTTGTAACTTGAGCTTCATTTTTTTGCTAAAAATTAATTTTAAAGATTTTCTCATGATGTCCCAGCTTGTTGCACTTATCACACTTGACATCAGGTCTTTTTCAACACTTGAAAGGAGGATGACCTTTTTTGCCCAATGCCTACAAGTAGAAAATTCTTTATTTTTTCCTCCATTATTGTTGATGGTGTCAGTAGTTACTTTTGGTGTGTTGAAATTCTTTTTTTTAGTTTTCTTGCCTTTTTCTCCTTGGTTGATTTTAATTTAGCTTGCAATGCTCTTTCCACAAAACCTTCAGCCCTTATTATTCTTCTTTGTTCTTGAGCCTGCAAAACATTTAGAAGTTCTGCTAAGATAATTCTTGAGAGATCTTTAGTATTCTCCAAGGAAGAAATAGTAGCTTCAAATCTTTCAGGAATAGTTACAAGTATTTTCTATACTATTCTAGAATTAGAAAACTCATAACTAAGTAATCTTACTTTATTAACAATGCTAAGAAGTTTATTAACATATTCCTTAATTGTCTTTAACTCTTTCATTTTTTGCATCTTAAATTCTCTGACCAAATTTAGCACTTGCATTCCTTTGATCCTTTCATCTTCTTCATATTCATTCTTGAGAAAATTCCAGATATCAAATGCTGATTTCATAGTCATGATTATAGTAAAAATTGCTGGTGAGACAGTAACAAACAAAGTAGCTCTTGCCTTTGACTTTCTTGCTTTCTTTTTCCTATGATTTTTGAGTTGAGTCAATGTTGGATTGTTTGAAAATGGAAGAACTTGGTAGTCTTCCTCAACAACTTCCCAAAGATCATTTGCCTTTAGGTGTGCCTCCATTCTGACTACCCAAACATGATAATTATCACCATTAAACACAGGTGATGCTAGTACTGTGAAAGGTGTTTCAGAATCCATAGATTGAATGAATTAAAGTGAAGTGTTAATGGATACACTTAGTTCACTCACAAGATTGCCTTGATACCAATTTGTCAGTTTTTTTATTAAAAGAATATTATTTTTTATTGAATAATGATCAACTTAAGTACATGATTTTACAACCAAAAAAGTAGAAATAAAATGAACAAACTTATTAATCTTTTGCCACTAACAGTAACAGCTAGTAAATAATAGAAAATGACAAAAAATTCTCCTAAAAATCTGGTCAAAGAAAACATGTTGCTCATGCAGTTTTAAACACTTCAACTACAAACATAAAAACAGGTTTATGAGCTTATATCAACTTTGCAGCTACTAATGCACACATTCAACAATTAGCGATGACTATCCGCACAATATTTGTTGCTTGTTATCGGTAGAGAAACGGAAGGTCCTTGAAGGGCCCGGGCCCATAATTGTAAGATATTTGTATGTACTGGGTGGGTTCAGGAGGATCTGGGTGGGCAGAGGAGGTTGCGCTGGCGTGTTCTTCGATCGATGAAGTTTGGAGATGAGAGGCTGCGAAGGGGAAGAAGAGTCGTATAAAGATATGGGTTCATTGGGGTCCTTGTCAGTGCTCCCATTTTAGAAAGAGAGAGACAGAAAGAAGCAGAATATGGAATCTGGAAGTTATTTCTGTTAATGGGATTCAATGAAAAGGAGATTATGCATAGGCATTGACATTAGAACATATTTTGTTGCTTCGTGTCTGGAACTTCTAAGTGATCGAAGACAGGAGTCCACGTAGATAACAATTAATATGTTGGCTTAACTCATCAATTGCCTTAATGAGCAACATAAATCTTTTCATTATTCAATAGTCAAAAGAGTTGAGAAAGCCAACATGTGGGTTATGCGCAAAGTATTGGTGGCCAATTATCACAATATCAATTAGCCAACATTTGAAGATTGCTTGAACAGCTATAAAATAAAGCATAAACAATTCCTAAGGCCATGTTCATTTGCATTACATAATGAATTAGGAAGTCTCAATTTGCTCTTTCCAATTCCTAAATAGATGGAATTATGTAGGAAAGTTAAGGTTTAAATGTTTAGAAAGACTCCATATAAATGGTTGACCCAGTTTTTCCCGTCAAAAGTTACTGTTAACATTTTGTTTATATAAATCAAACATGAAGTTGACAATGATCACTTCTAGGAAGGAACAACATATAGTTTCCCATAAGATCAATCATGGATGCAACAAAGAGATTAGATTTTGGACCATATTATAGCTATGTTTGTGCTTGATTTTCTTGTATGATTCAATACCAGACAGCTTTTTCTTTTTGTCAGTTGACTTCTCTCATTTTTCATGTTCTTTTAGGCCTGAAGATGTTGCTAGTGTTGATGTTCATACTGCAAAAGATCTCCTTAGCTCCGGCCACCGCTATTTAGATGTAAGGTGGGATCCTGGAAACTATTTTCATGAAGTTTTTGCTGTTAAATCTTGAACTTTGATGACTGAAGCATCAAGAGTAAATGATCTATTTTTGCAGAACAAATGAGGAGTTCAACAAGAGCCATGTTGACAATGCCTTGAATGTTCCATATATGTTCATCACACAGGAAGGTAGTTTGGAATTCATAATCTTTCTGAACTTCTGACAGATGCTTCCTGACAATTTTTCCTGTAAACAATTTCTCTTTCCAATATACAAAACAGATATTTATCAATCTTCTGGTTTTCTTGCAATATCCAGGAAGAGTTAAGATCCCTGAATTTCTCACCCAGGTAGCATCAGTTTGCAAGAAAGATGATCAAATAGTTGTGGTAAAATCTAATCTTCTGTTTCTCTACCAATAAAATCTAGTCTATCTTCAAATATTTTATGTCTGTTTCCAATTCTGTAAGGGTTGCAACAATGGAGGCAGATCGCTCCGCACTTGTGTTGATCTTCTGAATGCTGTAATACTGCTCTCAATCTTGTTAATGCAAGTTCAATTCATGTCTTTTCAATCTTGTAAACAACGACGGCTAAATTAGAATGATTTGGTTGAAGCAGGGCTATGAGCGTGTAACTAACATGGAAGGAGGATATTCTGGATGGCTAGACAAAGGACTTGCCGGAGTTAAACCAGCTGAGGTCTCAAAACATCTTGCAAAGTCCATTCTTGATGGGCATTCGTATGTCTTGTTCCATTTACATGTTTGCTTTTGCAAACCATATTACTCTGATCATGCTTCTGCAATGGCTACATGTTGTGGGTTGCTTTTGTGTACTTCAAAATTTGAGCCTAAGTTTGACAAAGTTGATGGGTCTGTCAACTGCTTTTGATGTTTCTAGTACTTAGGAAATACTAACATTTTACTTGACAACTAATATTTACCAGTAATTCGTCCATTAATACCAGACAATTTGTGATTCTATTCCACGGCAGTTGTGAAAACCACAGCAACTCGGTTCCCAAACACATCCTGAAACCTAAAGAATTGGACTTAAAATCCTTCAAATTCCATTGAGCCTACTGAAAACAGTACTAAAACTGATAGAGTAAGAATGAGATCATTTCCTTCTAATTGCCTAATAATGAACATGTTTGTATTTGTAACAGTTGCCACATACAAAAGGCAAAACACTATATTTCCAGGAAGAGCCTGCAAATGTTGGATCTATATCATGACTAGTAAAATTTCATGAACATGATACAAAGGGAGCCAAAAAGTGAATCATCTGAAAATAATTAGCAAACTCAAAGCAGAAAAACTTGCTGTTGTAAATATATCTAGGAGCATCATCTTTCCTCGTCCCACTTGTTCTTGGGTATCTCTCCAGAGTCAGCAATAGCTACCTTCTTTCTTGGTTTCCCACTGTAAGTTCCAGCTCCACCTTCAATGGCGTACACAGTGTCCATGCCTTGAATAACCTTTCCGAATACAACATGCTCCCCATCTAACCTGGAAACCAATTTAACGTTTAACTTCCCATCAGGTATGCGCACACAGACACAGAAAGACCATAATACATCAACAACAACTCTTATTAAAGGGAAATCTTTCAGGGCGTCCAACGAATTGTAAATTCAACTAATCCACCATTGCATCTTGATTTATCATAAGCCATCAAAGAACGGCTTACCAACTCGCCTTGACAGTGGTAATGAAGAACTGAGACCCATTGGAATCAGGCCCTGAATTCACCATGGAAACAACACCTGGAAAGAGTATCAAATTGTTCGAAATAAGCAATGATAGAAGAAGGAAGGGACGACATCCAAAATCAAAATATAACCCAGAGCTTCGGGCATAAAAAAATAGTACGTGCTTCATAGACAAAGCAAATGATAAATTAGTACACAGATCACCTGGATGTGAGTGTTTAATCTTAAAATTCTCGTCAGGAAAGGTGCCACCATATGTAGACTCGCCTCCCTTGCCATCACCGTCAACTATATCTCCACCTTGAATCACAAACCCAGATATTATACGATGAAATGGTGTTCCCTTATAGTGCAGAGGTTTACCACTTGGTCCGGTGCCTTTCTCCCCTGCAATTGAAGAGAACAAAATATACTGAGCACGCTAATGATGAGAGTGACCTATGTATAAAATATCTAGACCTTGAAAGCAGAAAATATGAAATTAGAAAGATAAGAACCCCCGTTATACCTGTGCATAATGCCCTGAAATTTTCTGCAAAAAATTAAAAGGTCAAGCATTAGGAAAGAAGCAATGCACATAAGCAAACAGATATGCAAATCCTTGTCTGTGAAAAACATTATATTTCTGCATCATTTCAATTTTCAAAATTTAAAACCCTCATATGCCAACATGTAATCATATAGAGAGAGACTATAGGACTCCCCTGCTGTGGTTTGCAGTGATTTTGCATGGTGGTATGTATCATTCAGTAAAGGCCACATAGCCAGCACAAATCCTGGCAAAGCAGGATCCAGGCAGGGGCATTCTGAACACAGCCTCGAGCTTCAGTGGTTTCGCATGAAATGAACAAATCTAAAGACTCACATGTGCTGCGATTCACTTGGAAGTTCGATACTTTTCTGGCACACCAAGCAGTGGCCCCTAGATGATGCCCATTAAGCTAAATCCAAAAATTTTCCAAAAGGCAAGTGCATCACATTGGTCATAAGCTCATAAATTCAAAAGCTTGAATTTCTTCAACTTAAGAGTATGCAAGTGAGACATTTAAATTTGAGATTGCTGCAAATATTGTAAGTTCTTTGATTTCAAAAGGAGGGTAAATTGCTTCAATCAATTGCAAATTGGAGACAATGCAGCTGATTTAGATGAACTACATTTACTCGATCAAGACACCTAGGTATTTAAACAGAAGATTGACAACATACCAACAGTTTTTGGCACAACCTGGCCATACAATCCAATAACAATTCTACCTGCAAAAATACCAAAGCAAAACTGGAAGTTAATAAGGAATGAGGAAGATAGGGACACATTTAAGTACTACAAAACTGCTGATAAATAAAATCTATGTAAATTAGCACCTCATTTGTCAAATTACTTTACATGATGAGGAAAAGAAGTTAGTGGATTATAATAGATAGAATCTACAAAACTGCTATTTCTCTTGAAGGAGAAGATCAGAAAAAAAAACATTGCAATCTAGTCGCAGTCATGCGATAACAAAGACTTGAAAGCCGTACCTAACCGCTGTTCGTCTATATCAACATCCAAGTATACTCTATGGGTTATTTCAAATATCTCTTCTGCCTTCTCTTCCTCCTGAGCATCAATTTAAAGGCAATAGATCATTTATTGGTATACAAAAACATTTATTCATCGTCCAACTTTTAGAAACCTTATGATAGTATTTTCATATCAATATCGTACTTTGGATCTTCGCCACTGGTCGGGGTACTTTACAGGTTAAGGAATGCTAGAATTTACAAACACTTTTGACCCAAACAAGTAAACAAAGTGAGGAAACCCCAGATTACCCGTACCTAGTGCACATTTATTTTCAGAAAACAAGTAAACTTGTTCTCCAATGCCAAAAACCAATAAGTTTCTCCAAGTACTGAGCATAAAAGAGTAGGAGAACAAAAAGCAAAATGAGAAACACTTCATAGACATGACCAACCAGAGGTTATCAGCAGATCAGGCAATAAGCTTGCCTTGTCAATACCGATGGACAAACAAAACAGAGCTCACTTACATGAAGCCAAACCTTAGTAAGGGAACACTACTTCATGTTTAATCGACTTTAACCAGTAAACCTTTCACGACGATAGTCAAATTTCACAATCAAACAACAGATCCAACTGGAAAATAAACCTCACATTCGCATTCTAATTACGAGAACCAAAACTCAAAACAAAAATAAAAACCCATCAACCCCATTTCGTATGTTGAAAACCCAGATTAGTTTTTACCTCCAAAATTCACAATTAGATCCGTCAACAAACTCATTCACACATTTCGACAAATGGGTTAAACCGAAAAAAAACCTACCACTCGATGCCTAGTGAAAGCGAAAATGAGGAAGATAAAGACGAGGACGAAAAGGAGGAGATATCTTGCTCGAAGCAAACCAGAGATCTCTCTACGCATCGTTTCCTTGTTTCTCTTCTCTCTTTGCTCTCTAAATCATCAACAATTTCCACTGCTTTCTTGATACTCCATTAATAATCACACTCCGTGTGGGAAACGTACACAACGCAGAACCCAGAGATTTGTCAGTGGCTTCTTTAATTGCTGCAGGGTATTAATTCCCGGAGAGTGAAGAGTTTGTGTGGTGAATTAGTAAATAAATTATGAAATAATCAGAGGATTCATCACACCGTTTTGCCTGTGAAATAATTGTTAGCGTTATTCATCGGAAATGGTTGAATCAGGAAATATTAATACAGTACGATCTGGTTTACGGAAAAAATGCTGTTCTCTATCGCCGAGCCGTACACACCGAATGTCAGTCAATTGGCATTAGGTAGGAAAAAACATTGGGCCAACAGCATCTCTGGTCCAACCCAATTGGAAGTACTGAATACTCTAAAAACACTACAAGTCTTTTCTGATTACGCCCCTCATATCAATGAACTGAAGTAGGGGTGAGCGAACATAGAAATCTTACGAGTGTTCTCAGATTTCGCAAACACATTGTCGTTGGTGTCGGGTTAGCCATTTGGATCGACACCATTGTTATGTCATTGCAATCCGCCTGTAATTTTCAAAATAATAAAGATTGAAAATGAAGTTTTCGTTGCGGCTGCAATTACTTAATACATAATCTTCTCAATTAATTAAACAATTTCTTAGTTTCCGTCAACGGAGAAATGATTCCCACTTTGAATGCACCAAACTTCTTGTTTCTTTTCTCTAATAAAACGCCCCGTATTGTGAATTAATAGGTGGGTAATGACACACAATATAAAAGTATGTAACGTAGGGTTAAATGGTATTTTGAAAGATATTGGGAGCATTTTGAAATAAATAAAAATAACTCTAATTATAATAATATTGTACACATTAGGGACTTGTATGTTATTATCCCAAACATTTGTAATAAAAAAATAAACGTAAAATTTAAAAATCAACTGTTACCTAATTTCAATCCAATCACTTGAATATATAAACCTAACAATGGAAAACTTGCAATAAAATCAGTAGATTCCAGCGCATTCCATGGCAAGAAACTCTTACCATGTCACTTTGTCTAGGGTTATTCAAAGAATCATGCAAGGTGCATTGAAAAATCTACGGTGGGGCCTCAAATGTCGGCGTTTTGGACATGAATGGACATCGATGGTCGGGTTTAAGGCTTAGAAATTGTAATTCCTCATGTGGGCTACTAACTCCATTATGCACCATCTCTAGTAATTATAAATGTCCAGATAAGAACAACAAAAGGGTTGCTTCAAGACCACATGCATTTGTCTGCCATGAAGAGCAATGTGCAAACATGCTTCGTTGAACTTATCTACTTAGCTTAGCCGACTAGCTGCTGCCTACACCACCACACACTTTCTTTCTTCCACAGAGAAGATAGTTTTTATTTGGGAGGGGTCATGCCCACAGGTACTTGGAAAAATATATATTATAATTTTATATTTTTTTAATATAAAATTTTAAAAATAAATTAATTTAATTTAATTTTTTTTTAAATTGAAAAAATGACCTCCAGTTGCAAGTTGGGCTGAGTGATAAATTTTGAAAGTGACCCACTCAGAAATAAATCAACGGTTCCTGAGATGTGAAAAAGGCTGCAATAAATTGACAAATTCGGACAGACTGTCACGGAGACTTTGTCAAGTTTGTGACAAAATTCGGACAGACCGTATCGACCACGGATTTATTTCAGATCTTTATCAATCCGAAAAACCATAAAGCAGTGCACTAATATTTCTTTGATAAGTAAGCCGCATTATATGTTTGTTGACAAAATGAATGAGCCAAATTGGTCACATTTCATGACAACGAAAAATCACCTGCCGAGATGGTTACGGAATTATGAATTCCTTTCAATTTCATTTTCACGTGGATAATGACTTAACATTATCAATATTATTATCATCTTAATTATTGTTATTATTATTTAGCTTTTTTTTTATTAATTGATAAATTAAGTTTAAAATAATTAACAAAATTTAATATTTTTGTTTAAATTTTTATTATTAATAAATATATTTTAAAATATTTTATATTTAAAAATAAAATATTTTATATTTTTTATTATTTTTTTTAAACAAAGGTGAGCGAATAAAAAGAGAACATCGAATGTTATTGCTAAAATTATTGACGTTTGATAAAGAATAAAAAATTGATTTATTAAAAATAATATATTTTTAATAAAAAATTTTGATAAATTTACGAGATTTGTGAGAATACACGACTCTTTGTTTGTCTCGTTGCTATTTGTTATATTTGTTTGATTAAATTGATTCCCAAGCATAGGGGCCCCATTGGAGCATGTGACATCCTACCTATTATATATAATTCAAATTACTTATCATAGTTCACATGTATTTCCTTTAATCGGTCAGTATTGGATAGAGATTCCAAGCATCCCACCATGTTCCACGTCCATCATTTAGTGCCACAAACAAACAATTAAGTAATTAAGCACTCAAATTACTTATATTAGGGATTGTCTACTATTCATGTATATAATTATATATTCTGTTTATTATTTTATTCATATTTTTAATATTTATATTATTTATTTTAAATTTTTTATTAAAATTATTTTATTACCAATTTTATAATTTTTATTATATTTATAGAATATATACAGAATATTTTTTATTTATATAAATCAAATAATAATCAAGGGGTTTTTTATTTACATAATAAAAATAATATTTTCTTTTAGATTTTAATTTATTAACCAAGTTATTTAGTATAATTCAAAAATTTTTATTAAATATGTGTACCAAATAAATTCCTAACTGTTATTAAAATAATTAAAATATTTATAATAAAAAATAATTTATTTTAATTATGATAGTAAAAAATTTAATAATTTATTAATTATTAAATACTTATTTAATACAAATTAGAGACTTAAGTAATATTAATTAATTAATTAATTAATTAATCAAATTGTCATTTTGACCACTGTTTCTGTACGCCTGACTAACGACAACGAAACGTGCCGTCACATTCGCGTGTCCGAAAAATGAGTTCGTTCGCTTTGATCGGCGTTGCTTTCCCCTGTTTTGCCGTTTACCGTTTTCTTACAACACGTTCAATGGCCAAGTACTTTCTTCTGACCTTATTTTATTAAAAAAAAATTGTTAGAAGATATTCTTTTTCTATACTCTTGTTTAATTGAGAAATTAAGAAAATAATATATTATTTAATAAATTTATTCTTTTTTGTACTATCATTTAATTGAAAAATTAAAAGAATAATTATTATTTGATAAATTTATTTTATTGTTAAAATAAATTAAATTAATAAATAAAATAATAATTTAAATTATTATATCGTATTAAAAATTAATTTATTTAATAATTATATTTAAGAATAAAAATTTTAATTAGACACCGTTTTTAAATGATTAATAGAGTTTAATTAGTGTTAATTATTTAATATTTTTAAATTTGTATTTAAATAAAATAAAATAATTTTATTTAAATTTCAAATTATAAAAAATTTAAAGTATAAAATTAATTTATTAAAATAATTAATAACGTCATGAGAAGAAACTGACAGTGGGTCCACAAAATTTAACAAATTGTACGCTGAATCGACAATGGCCCACTTGGGCTCGTAGAAAATGAAAGAATATATTATTTCATTAAAACGTCGCCGTACGGATCGCATTAGTCGGTAAAGAACTCCATTATTTAATTACAAAAAATCTCACATTAAATACCCGTCGGTCTGAATGACGCCAAGCGAAGTAAGCCTTCTCCCTACTTCTTCTTCTTCTTCTTCTTCTTCTTCTTCTTCTTCTTTCCCTTGACTTGGGTTCATGGGTTTAGAAGTTTTCCGCACGTCCTCTGCCGGGAAATGGTTGGGTTTCGTGACCGCAGTCTGGGTCCAAGCGATTTCTGGCAACAATTATACGTTTTCGAATTACTCCGACGCTCTTAAGACTCTCATGAATCTCACCCAACTAGAGCTTAACAATTTGTCAGTCGCCAAGGACGTCGGGAAGGCATTTGGACTTCTCGCTGGTCTTGCTTCTGACCGTATTCCGACTCCAGTCATTCTTCTTATTGGATCCGTCGAAGGTCTGATTGGTTATGGAGCGCAATGGCTGGTTGTGAGTACGAAAATCCAACCCCTTTCTTACTGGCAGATGTGCATATTCCTCTGCTTGGGAGGAAACAGCACGACGTGGATGAACACGGCGGTGCTGGTCAGTTGCATACGTAATTTCCGTAGAAATCGTGGCCCGGTTTCCGGCATTTTGAAAGGATATGTTGGTCTCAGCACCGCCATATTCACAGACTTATGCACCGCCCTGTTCTCCGACGACCCTGCCATATTTCTCTTCATGCTTGCCGTAATTCCCTTCTTTGTCTGCCTCTCCGCTATCTTCTTCCTCCGCGAGACACCTCCGGTCACCACCCTCGCTGAAGAAAAAGAAGAAACCAAATACTTCTCAGCCATCAACGCCGTGGCAATTGTCGTCGCTCTATACTTACTAGCATACGATTTCTTGCCGAACAAAAATGAAACCATCTCTTTACTCTTCTCCGTTATTCTGTTAGTGCTGTTAGCTTCTCCTGTAGTAATCCCGGTCTATTCATTCATTAGGAGCTGGAATTTGAACCGTTCAAGAACCGAAGACATTGAAGAACCGGCAGTACAGCCCTTACTGAACCCTGAAAATACGACAGAGAAAACGGAGGCAGCTGCGGAGGCGGAAAAGCACGGGGAATTAGTGGCGGAAATAAAGAGAAAGCCGGTGCTGGGAGAAGATCACACGATTTTCGAAGCGATGATGACCATTGACTTCTGGATCCTGTTCGTGTCGTTTCTTTCTGGGGTCGGTACAGGTTTGGCGGTGATGAACAACATGGGGCAGATTGGACTTGCTCTCGGATACGCGGATGTTTCGATTTTCATTTCTTTGACTAGCATCTGGGGATTTTTCGGAAGGATCGCATCTGGTTCCGTATCGGAATACTTCCTCAAGTAAGTTCGAATCATTGCCAACCACAGAGTTTAGCTTCCTTAATTACCTAACATTAGACCGTTCTGGAGTTATTGCGAATGATGAAACCGACGTCGTTTATTTGTATTCCATTCCTTGCATCACTAATCCATGTGTACTAGCGTAATTGGGTTAGCTTTCAACCAAAGTCGGTCAACGCTTGGCTAAGTGAAAGGCTGAACGAGAAATTCGTGCTGTTATTGAATCCATGAGTGGGTAGGATTCTCATTTGGATCGTACTTGCTGAATTTGTCGAGGAATTCTCATGGTTTAGGTCTAGATTAGGTGGCAGCCATTAAAAATATTTTCAACGTTACTTGGTCGTGAAGACTTATTGTGGTTGCTTTCACTCCATTTTTTGTTAGTAGTAAAAGCAAGTCGGGTATGGAAAATCTTCAGAGATTTCCAATTCGACTGGCGTAGAAGCAGAGCTTCATGGTATATTTGAGACTGAATTCACAGTTGTGGGTTCAAAATGAAGCTCAAGTAGTAGAATACTTGCACACGGATGCTTGAAGTAGGTTAAAATTCCTTACTGTCGCAGAAAAGGGTAGAAACATTTGGTCTATTGCTTTCTCTTGCACTTCAATTTTTAGAAGCACAAGCTGACTCGAATTTATTTTAAGAAGTCGTAGTCAGGGTTTTTTACTAATGTGGAAAATCAAAACCCAGAAAAGTAAAGTTGGACCACAAATCTCGAATTCTAATCCATGGCTTACCCACTGTGGCTTTTCCAGGGGACCCTCTCTTGGCCGTACTCATTGTTTGATATGATTGACAGGAGTAGCTTGCAGTCTCTGCACACTTCTTTCTCTCTCTCTTGTTTTGTCTAGTTCTGAACGGAGTTTTCAGCTAACTTTTACTGTGGTTTTTTTTATAATATCTTTGCAGGAAAGCTGGAACACCAAGACCTCTTTGGAATGCAGCTTCTCAGATTTTAATGTTTGTTGGGTACATTCTCATGGCTTTGGCTGTGCCCGGTTCTCTGTACATTGGTTCAATCATAGTCGGCTTATGCTACGGAGTCCGCCTTGCCGTCACAGTTCCTACTGCTTCTGAACTATTCGGTCTCAAATACTACGGTCTAATCTACAATATTCTAATCCTCAATCTCCCCCTCGGTTCCTTTCTCTTCTCCGGCCTGCTTGCCGGGTACCTCTACGACGCACAAGCTATCCCAATTCCAGGAGGCGGCAACACTTGTGCCGGAGCCCATTGTTACAGACTTGTGTTCATCATCATGGCTATATCGTGCATCGTTGGATTTGGTTTGGACATTTTACTTGCAGTGAAAACCAAAAACTTATACACCAAGATTTTCAGGAGCAGGAAATCAAAGAAATGGTCGACAGAATCCAATGGCCAATTGCACAATTGAAACAGCAATGTAAGGCCTGGAAGGTGGGGATTGGTGGGCCAATGCGCTGTAATATCCCAGTTTTGGCATCAGTTGATCGAGTATTCTTTTAAAGGCAGAATTATTTTGTTAGTAAGAGAGTCATAACCATTTGGTGTGATATGTCTTCTTCCGTTTGCTTAATGTTGTGATAAACAATGAGAACTTCGTGTAATCTTTTGTACTTCTAATAATAATTTTTGATTTCAAAACTTGATTCTGCTGTCTAGTTTCGGATGAACTCCTTGATTCTTCAGGATTTAGGACTGTTTGACTTTTGAATACACCGCTTCTCATTCATGCCATTAAAAGATAGTATAGTATCCAGAAGAGGGTCAGGATACTATAGTTAGAATTTGCTATAAATAGTATCCAGAAGAGGGTCAGGATACGATAGTTAGAATTTGCTATATTTTGTGATTATGTGTTTATTGAGGACAATGAATCCATTTACGTACAATCAATGAAGTCTATATTTATATAGAAAATAAACACACTCAATGCACTCAAAATCAACTAATCAACTCTAACTTTATCTAAGCCTAACAACTTTATAAGTGCACTCTGAAATACAGCTCACTTGCTCAATCATTTTGTTTGTATATCCTGCATCTCAGCTCGTGTGCTTTATCACTTTGTGTGTACTCTACTTGATCTTCATCAGCTTGTGTGCTGCACTTGATCCCATGTTCTATTTCTTTAAAGAACATCAAACTCTTCCTGCACAGTTGCTTTCCAAACTGGAAATTGTAAGGCATTTGTAGCACTTTTTGGCTCTACAGAAATTTGATCTGTTAGATAGACTTTAGACCTGTAAATACCATTTTTGGATCTTGTGATCATAGGATGTATGTTGACTTGATGCAAAGAAGATTAAGACTGTTGAGATGAGGTTGGGGCAGAGTAAATAGGTTTAAGATGAGATGAGGATGCCTGAGAAGATGGAGAAGGAAGTGTAGCCGAAGAAGAACAAATTAATGTGCCTGCAAGTGTAAGGGCAGAAACTTGTGGCATAACAAAGACAGCTGAAGCAAAAGAGACTTTATTTGATGTTGTTGAGGAAGCAGAACTATAAGGAAAGAAAGTCTCATTGAAAATAACATGCCTCGTTATATAAACTTTCCCAAAAGGATACAAACAACTATACCCTTTATGAGAAGTACTATAGCCAATTAAGGTACACATGGTAGAATGAAATTCTAATTTGTGTTACTGATAGTCTCTAAGACATGAAAAACATGCACAGCCAAAAATTCTCATCTCAGTTTAGTTTGGAGAGGTATGAAAAAGTTTCTCATAAGGTGAGACATGATTTAATACTAGAGAAGGAATTCTATTAATAAGAAATACTGAGGTGTGAAATGAACCAAAAAGCGAAAGGAAGAGAAGCTTGAGCTAGCAGTGTGAGCCCCATGTCTGTAATAGTTCTATGCTTTCTTGCCACTACGCCATTTTGATGATATATGTAAGGACATGATAATCTATGTTGAATACCATTGTTTCTTAAAAAACTAGACAGCTTTAAGAATTCACCTCCTACATTAGCTTGGATTGCTTTTATAGAACAATCAAATTATTTTTCAACTAGACTCTTAAAATGCTTGAACACTTGAGATGTTTTTGACTTCAATTTCAAAAGAAAAATCTAGCTATACTGATTGAAATTATTTACTATGCAGAGATAATATCTCAAACCTTCAAATGACACAATAGAAGAAGGTCCCTAGAGATCAAGATACAATAGTTGTAGAGGAGATGAACTTTTTATGCTTATGCTACCAAAATGCTATTTATGACTCTTTCCATAATGACATGCTTGACAAAATTGTGGAATATCATTTATATTGGTTTGAAAAATTAATTATCAGTTTCCAGATAAGTTGTAGAGCTCTTGAGTTTGGATGACCAAACCTCTTATGAAGTACATTAATAGTAGCATGCTTTAGTTCTGTAAAAACAACAAAAGGCTGATCATGTCTAACAAAATTACCATTTTCTAAGCCTTTGATCTTAATGTTACCAACATAAGCTTCCTTGTTTGACAGGAATGCTTCCCTGCTCTGACTTTGTGTATGAACTTGTTGTTGTGAAGAACCTAGTGTTTGAGCAACAAAATCTCTATTAAAATGATGAAAACAAATATTGGCAGTTTATCCAATCTTATTACAGATCTGACACATAGGTTCCTTTATTAGTAGGAAAATTATTGCTAAAGTTAAATCCTTGCTGTCCTATGATCTTCTTAGCAAAACTCTTAGCTTGAGAATAATTCGCAGCAAAATTTTCTTGAGTAATAGAAGCATAATGTATATTAAGTTGCTGAATTCTACCTTCATGAGTTAGTAAAATATAATATACATCATAAACACTAGGTGTATCAGTTCGAATGGTAATATTAACAACCACAGAATCATATTCAGAACCTAGACCACTAAACAGGTTAGGATGAAATCTTTATCACTTAAAGGTGCTCCAGTAGTAGATAAATGATCTGCAATATTCTTCATTTTAACAAAATATTCAACCATGGTTAATCCTTTTTTTTTAGTTGATTGAATCTGAAATCATAGTTGAAGTGTTTGTGTCTTTGATTGAGAGCTAAATTGTTTTTGATAAAGCTTTCCATACCTCTGAGAAAGTCTTGCATCCAATAACAAGGCTAAGCACATATTTAGTCATTGAGGATAGCAGCCACCCAAGTAAGAGTTGATCTTGCCTTCTCCAGATCATATAGTCAAGATTTTCAATTTTTGATTTTCATAAACTCTGGATCAAAATTGCGTTAGTTGTCTTTGATCTTTGATTATGAACTTCTCCAGTCCATTTCCTCTGATAGATGGTAAAACTTGTGATTCTATGCTAGGAAATTTGTACCATCAAGCTTGATAGGAATGACAAAGGAGAAAGAAGCGTTAATGGAAGAAGTTTGGATTAACAGATTATTATTGGCCATGATTGACTGTTCTAATACCAAGTTAGAATTTGTTATACTTTATAATTTTGTGTTTATTGAGGACAATGAATCCATTTACATACAATGAGTGAACATTGTATTTATACAGAAAATAAACACACTCAATGCACTCAAAACCAACTAATCAACTCTATCTACCTAAGGACTTCACACGTGCACTTTGCAATACAACTACTTGCTCAGTCATTCTGTTTGTATATCCTGTAACTCAGCTTGTGTGCTTCATCACTTTATGTGTACTCTACTTGATCTTCGTCAGCTTGTGTACTGCACTTGATTATACACTAACAACAATTACGTGCATTTACCATCACTCATTTCCTTTCGGTCCAAATTCCCGAAGATAACGCGGGACCTGCATGGAACCTGTACTGTGGAAAATGGGTTGGATTTGTTTTGAGGGTATTAACGGAATCACACAGGACAGAGGGCCGAACTCCCTCAAAGGTCCCCACGACGGGTCCGGTGTCCTCTCTGTGCAAAAGCCCTGGGCTGATAATTTTCGAGGTAGGAAGAAGTCGTCCTAATTTAGGTCAATATTAGACTTTGAATATGAATTAACATCACTGCCTGGTAAGGCGACAATTCGATTTACATAATAAAAGCTCAACATCGAAGCACGCGGAAGAAAATCCCAGAAACCCTTTCTTTGGACAGCATCATAAGTCATACCTTCCCTCAGTCATCTGTCAACGATTTCGTTTCCTTTCATTTTCTTCTTGTTGCAAAGTGGAAAGCATGTGGGTTCAATTCCTGGTCCCCTGCTGTGTATCCTGCAAGTTCTCTGCAACCTCAGCCTCAGCCATCAGTTAGAGGCCAGGTCAGTGAAGAAAAAAGTTCCAATGATATGTGCAGTTCCTGCTTCGATAACAACTTGTTTCTACGTCACTTTCCATCGTTAGTTTTTTATTATTTTAGGAAGATTACACATTGCTGGGTTAAGAGCTTGGTCTGTACTTTTTAATTAATATGAGGTCTTTTTGGTGAGCTGTGATTAAGCGAATAGTAAAAAGACTTACAAACGTAATGCTACAAAAGTGAGGATCTTATGCAACGTGCATTGGGTAATCTCTTTTATTTTGCTTTAATACAACAATGATTTCATTAGATGCCGCTGTACTTAGTTGCCCAAGAAGTGCATGTCGAGGAGTGCAAGAGCTGATAAATCTCTAGAAATTATTGAAGAATCGATAAAGCCAAAGACAGGAATAAATGTCTCGTACGCAGCTGGGGATTAATGAAAAGTTTAAGTTGAAAACCCAACAAAATGTTGAGATTTTAAGTTCACATGAACCAACTATCTTGTATCATAATGCATGTGAGCAGGGATGAGACTAATCATAAACAACAGATTCAAATATCTGGATTAATTATCTCAATTTTTTCTCAACGAATCCTTCGTTTAACTTAACTAATTTCTTGCAAACAGAAATAACAAACTTAGCTTAGAATTTAGATCACATCACATTATCTCTTGTGAGCAATCCACCTCTCTGAAAACTAGGTAGAAATCCTTTTTTCTCTTTATAAATTCCATTATTTTACAGGATCAAACCTTCGGGAATCGAGTTGTACATTCACACACCCAACAGCTTAGTAGGAAAACAACATGAAATTTACTTTCTGCTTCTGCTGTTTTTCTCTTTCTTACAGGTGTTTCCTTGGCTGCTTCAGATGTTACTTCATCTTTGTCACTAGTTTATGTTGATGCTATTTCAAATGGGGATTTCATTATGCGTTTAAATTAGTTAACTTGTTCTGCAAACTCTTTATGTTGCAGATGGCCCATTGTATGATTTCGCTGCTTACACTCGAGTAAAATTTAGTCATGGAAATTGGTAACTTGGATTGGGTTTGTTGTTTGACTGATGTGCACAATGTTTTTTGGCAGTGCAAAGAGTTGCCGGAGAAATCGCCCGACAATGGAGGAATTCTAAAAAATCATCCCCAAGAAAACCTAAGCAGCATTGCCTACTCCGCGTCTAGTTTTTATTTGCCAGCTTTCCTACTGCACAGTCTCACTCAGGGAACCATCTACTGTTTCTCTAGTGTGAACTTCTTTCTCAACTTGTTTACTTCACCGTTGACGCACTACCATAAATAAGACAGGCAATCTTGCACCCAGCTTAATGTCACATTCTACATCGGATAAAACATGAATTGATCTTGGATTCATAATGGAAAGTAGACAGCGCCACTTAAAATATTGGGATTGATGGTAAGTGCTTGGTTCGTGGCAAGTGTTATTGAAGTAGAATTAAATTTTCATTCGCATGTAGGCTCCTAAACACCTATACTTCACGCTCCAATAATTGCTATGTGAGATGTCAATTCCTCAAAGGACGAAGTGATAAGCAACATGAGTCAAGTAGGCCCATGATAAATGAACTTGACTGTAATAAGGGTATCGCGTAATTAGATGGGTGAAAATATCGCGTTTTGCTAGAGATTGTTGGTGCAAATTCAGCTTTCATAAGGGCAAGCCTGAAGACAGAAAATGCAATATGCAATTGTACAGTGACTGTGTTGGCAAGGTATGGATGCTGGTCGTTTCTTAAAGGAGGGTTTGTTCTCAATTCATCTATCTCTACTACACCTTCAGGTATATCACGTTGGTGGTAATGTTTCTCTAGGCCATGATCACAAGTACAAAATTGAGCAACATACATTGCTCGACAGACTCTAGTTAAATCTTCTGTGTTTGGTGATTCCGCATTCAGATGATGTAGATATAAGTGTAGCAGTTGTTAGTGCTTCATTATGATCAGCAATGGAGATCAACCAGCAACATATAATCAACACTGTAATTACTGGTAAGCTTTTATGTTACTGTCTAATTTCACTACACATATGTAACTACTGTTAAAAACGATGCAGAGACCTTGGACCTTTCAAGGTTAATGCAAAATCAATCAACATTTGAAATGCCAAAATCTTTCAAATGGTTTCAGTATTAGTTGTATAAACACTATACAAGAAAGAAAACGTGCCGTGACAATCCATGTGGCAGATGGACATGGAGATAGAATACAAGGAGCAGAAATGACCCTAGAACAAATCTAAAAGGATTTTCCAATTGGATCTGCAATATCATGAACATTCCTTGGAAATTTAACCTATCGGGTAAACTAATGCTTACGTTTTCTCAATTTTTTGTAAAATTACAATCTATGAATATACGATTACTTAAGATCCTGGCCTTATCGTAAGATAATAAATGCAGGAATCTTTGAACTTTCTGTGATGTATGCCATGAACATTATAGCGAGCTAGAATGATTTAGTTTTTTCTAATTGTGACAGAATCGATTTGCCAAGCGATTCAATGCTGGAAAATGAATTGAAATGGTATGCAACAGAACCAGAACAACGGAGGATCAACTACACTGTAGCAAACCACACATTCTGGGAAGAATCGAAATTCATGCCGTGTTGAGTCCTGAATCCTTTTGCCCTTTATAAGCAAATATTTTACATACTTTATTGAACATGTCATGTTAATAAAAGGTTTATAAATTTTAAGATAGAGACGGACAAATATGCAAGAGAAGGGTTGCGAAAGATCTGGTCTAAAAGTAGAGTAAGACGATAGGAAAAAACTTCATTGTGATAAGGATTAAAACGTTATAGACTTGAAGATTTTACAAAATTGAATGGAGGAGAATATAATAAAATTTTATATTAAATAAAAAAATATTTTTTTATAAAAATAAATTATATATATTTTATTAAATATATATTTTTAAAAAAGTGACCATGCACAAACTACTCGATGAAAAGCTTTTCACGTCCTTTATGGGTGGGATCCTACTTACGACAGCACTGCATCTGAACCCTGTTACCAAATGCGCCTGACAGTTAGTAACTTACAAAATCTTCCTGACTGCTTGACATGCTCCTGAGAAAATGGCAAACGGGAATGGCCACACAGATGATGAAACCAAACACGTCACAATTGTATTGTAAAGCCGGTGTGATTGCTACTTTTAAGGTAAGAACTCAATAGTAGTATTAAATCAAGTCTAAAAATATTTAAAACGTGCATTGATATGATTTCTGCTCTTCGAGAGGAGCATTCTTTGATTGGGAAATAATGATTTGATCTTGCACCTGTGATTGGGTATCGAGAATTGGTTTGATCACTCGAGAAAGTGGTAATTTGATCGAAAATAATTGTCACATGCTTTGTCAAGTATCATTTTGAGGTTGTATTGTTTACCCTGGAGGCATCTAGTAGTGTTGATCCAAACAAAACCAAATAAATTTTAGCTGTAAGAAATCGCCAAATCATGGTTTAACTAGCAGCAATGAACAGGGATGTTCAAAGGAAATCATCCCACTTCTATTCAGTATTCCATTATTAAAAATTATAATTATTATTAAATTAAAAAATAAACATTCTTAAATTTAAATGGGCATAGAACTTAAATTTTGAAAGGGCAGCCAGTCGCCTGCAGTAGTAATGCCCCACCACTGACTACTTACTACGGATTTATAAAGAAAAATGATCAAACTTCATGGCTTCATTCACTCTTATTTTGAATTTTTGATACAGAGATCAGATTTTGCACATAAGGGTTTGGTCCACAATGATTTTGTTTTCCTAATGTTTCAACGACAAGGTCTCAAAATTTTCAAACAACACTCAATGATTCATTGCACAACCCACCAAACAAAATGACAACATGATCCATGGCAGACAGAAGGAAAAAGCCAAGGGAATCTCCAAAGCAAGACCAAAATTGCCGAAACAGGAATCACTTTTAACATAGATCAATAGTGTCTCTCTGCTTCCTTTACAGATTATTCACAACAAAGCAAGACCAAAATTGCCGAAACAGGATCGAAGAACTTCACTTGATGCTGATCTGTTGCCTTTAAAACCTATAAACAATTTCTTAAGTGTGCAACATTGGAAATCTTTAGTGAAATGGCTGGTGGATTACAATCTGGAATAACAATCCTGTCAGCTTTCCTTAACGAAGGCTCTGCAAAAATATGTAGAGAATTCACATCAAACGAGCAAAACTTAATTCACTTTGATGAAGTATAGAGAGATTACTACAAGTAGGACGACGAAAACACAAGAGACAAAGCCGTGAATGCCACAAGGGCAGACTGAATAGCACTAGGCAAAGCTGCTCGTGATGAATCTCCCAAGGCTAAACCAGCTAAATATGATCCATCTGATAGCATGGTTTCTCCCGATGCCGACCCGGCACCGGCACCTGAACCAGAACCTGTATACCCTGATCCAGCACCAGTGCCAGCTGGATAGCCCGAACCAGAATATGCTAACCCTGATCCCTGCTGTGATGTTGATCCAGTCACTGGAGTTGCATAGTTTGAAGAAGATTTCTGACTGCACACCAGAGAGATTAGGAGTAAACCCATTAAGTTCTTTAGCAGGATAACTAATTGTTGGTCAGATTCTTTGGTAAAACATTAAGAACTACCGAATCTATCACATTACTGACAATGGATGCAGCCCATCGACTTTATTGAGCAAAGAACTGTAAAAAATTTACAAAGCAATACAAAATATTCATAATAAAAGGGATCTTTGGCATTTTCGGTTGGACACCATTCCAAATCCAACGAAGAATACAGAAAATACAAAGAAAGGAAAAACCTTTAACATTGTTACTTATCAACCTCTGCCCCAGCACCACTAAATTCCGTAAAAGGGTTCTTATAAAACTATTCCATGTGGATTAATTTGTTAATTATTGAGAATTATGAGGATGAGTTTGATAATAACCCCATGAAAAGTTAGAAAAGGAGAAGCAAACTACCGCGAAGCTGAAATGCAATAACAATCTAAATAACGGCAGGGGCAAACAAATAACTTACCTAGGAGAAGAGGAAGGACAAAACGTCACCGAATAGTCTGCTCCGCTGCAGGTAAACGTGCTCGTAGCGTCATCGTACGCGTAACTGTAAGATTTCGGACAAGCAGCCTTAAACATCTGCGAATAGACCGACGGCTTGCAAGTTGCGGGTGTATTAAACGCGCCACTACAACAGTACTCAGGACTTCCAAAAGCTTGGCAAGCGCTCTTGCACGCTTCGCCGTTGCCCACCTTTAACTCGGCTGGACATTGCCGGTTCATGTCCGTGAGGCAACCTGTCGTGGCACATGAACCCGAGCCGCCAGAACTCTCCACAATCATGGGTAAGTTATACCCATCGACAAGGCTAACGTCGTAGAAATCCTGTCCAACAGTACCGAGTGTAAACTCCACGAGAGTTGCAGGCGGTGCAGCTCCTAGCCCGTTGCACTCGACTTCACCAGACCCGCAGTCTGCTGTGAGACAAGAACCGGCACCGGATCCGTCGAAGTTGCAGCCAGTGCGAGCCCAGAAACGGCCAGACCAGCCGGTGGGGGCAACGAAAGAGCGAGTGGTGTCGGATGGGAGCTCAAATCCGGTGCTTTCCAGTCTAGGGCTGCCTGCATTTGCGAGAATGCCAGGCCAGACAGTGTAGTCACATTTGTTGACAAATGTGAATGTAACACTTGAGACACCTGAAGTGAAGTGAAAATATAAACATAATAACAAAGCAAAAACACAAGAAAACCATTGAAAGAAAGATCAAAGATGGTTCATTTTCAGACTTCCTTACCCTGAGAGCTTGCGAGCAGAACAATGAAGGGAAGAATGCAGGAGATGAAGCTACAAGAGCAAAGATTCATCGTTTCTTGTTGCAGAACAGAGAGGAAGAAAATGCCGGGCTATGGAGATAGTCCCTGGGAGGAAACAGGAAGGAGGAGTGGAAAACGTGCTTGGGTTTGAGGGTAAAACGCCAATACCCATAAACCAGAGAAGCAGAGAGTGTGTTTTTGGGGGAGAGAGAGACAGTAAGGTGAAGAACAGTCCAAAATAGATGTATGATCAACAGTACTTGTCATTTGTCAGTTCATTGTCTCTCATTTACTGTTTTCTGTCCGAACTTTGCAAAATTGCATTTACTGTCGTATTTTTTATTTTATTTTGAATTCTGCCCACTCCGAACGCTTTCTCACCGTAGGGAAGACGATAGACAGTTCTATTCCAGTACGTTAATCCCCATAGCCCCGATTTCTAAAACACCGAAGTAAAAAAAGAAACGGAGGTTTCGGAACAACATGGCCCACCAATCACCATCCCCTCATCGTGATACCTGTCACTTTACTTCTTACAATATTTCCACCACATAGACGATTGTGCGGACTGAGACGGAGACTTAGGAGCACACATTCCTATTGGGAGTCCACTGCCACATCAGAGAAATATGACCGTTCGGTCAATGCCACTGGACACTGAGTATGATGGTCCCTACCGATGTAAGGCAATTATGGGAATAGCATTGGATTCCATATCTCTCTTCTTTTTATGCTCTTCGATTTTATTTACTGCCACTGCCAAAAGTTTGACTGAAAAAATTAAAATAATCCAACAATTAGTTAACAAAATTATTTATTTTTATTCAAAAATTTTAATTTTTATATTAATTATTTTTTAAATTTTATATTAAATATATCATAAATATATTTTAAATAAAATAATTTTATTATATTATTATTTTACTAAATAAACTAAACCTAATAAAAAAATATTTTATTTTAATAAATAAATTTTTTAAAAAAATTAATTATTTAATTAACATAATAAATTTTTTTTATATGATTAAATATGTTGTTATTTAGTCTAATTTTATTTTAAAAATATATATTAGCAATTAAATTATTTAAACTCTTGTGTATGCCTTTTATATTTTTTACCTCCAGAGTCCACACCACACGATGCATTTGCATAACCATTGGAAGCACTTTCCATAATTTCCTACAGAAAGCGAGCAATGTTGTCGTTACCAAACCAATAAGAAATTCAATTGAAAAGTTGCTTTGGATCTTTCTGTAAAAAGTGAAATTGGGTTGTCCTTCGTTCAAGGGTAAAGTAAGCTTTTCATGGCAAACAAGGGAGGAACTTCTGTACACCTTTTAGTTTCCTTTAGACATATGGGTCCAAGCTTGCCGATCTCTCCACGCGACTAAATAGTAAAGTATCATGCATTGCCTGTTACATGATAGAATGGATGTGCACCGGAGATTTTTTCAAACACATGCAAAATCAGATCAGATCATCATTTCTGATTTCTCTACCTTTTGATGATCATCTTGTGATATAGTTAAGATTTATGATGATCTAATCAGTAATCGCCGTCGGGGATCAGTCAGTTTCAGGCGTCGTTTTCTTCTTTGGATTTTAAGGAAAAGGATAGTATGTGCTGTTGGGTGTCTGTCAAACGTGACTCGTTATCGTCGACTGTCATTAACTAAGCCCACAAGCATGTTTAAGTTTGCTGGGTCTCTTTAACATTGTGCCAGCTTCTTCATTCAAAATAAGGAGTCTATTTAACCTACGCATGACAGAAGTCACCAGGCTGAAAAAACAACAAGTTTATACAAGCAATTCTTTGTCGATCACCATCATCTCTTCCTTTTCTTTCGTATCTTTGCTTGCGTTGCATATCTTCCTTTCTTTGGACCCGGCTTCGTGTCATCAGCAATCGAACAATGTTTGAGAAATAAAACAAAGCTTAAAGAAATATTACTAGCTTCATTTCTTCTGCATTTCATTATGTATGTTGCTCCCTGTTGGGGCTTGCTATTTGCACAGAACAACCTTAATCTGATGCAAACATGGCAGTTGATAGTATCTTGGTTGTATATTTGGACTAGCATAAACCAGACAAGGATATTTTCTTGTCCATGCATAAGACCGAGCTACTTGTTCCCAAGTCATAAATTCCTTTTCTTTCCGACCAACCAATCGAATGTCTCATCCCTCTAGGCTATGTTACATGCTAATTGGGCTAGAGGGTGGCCTAATGGGCAAGATACGGGCCTAGGCAAGGCCTTGATTAGTGAACATAAGCTGCTGACAGAACTTACTGAGCCAATCAAGTTATGCAAGAACAAAAAAAACGGTCAAATCACAAGTATTCTGGGCTGATACAACAATCTGGTTTCAGATATATAGAATTTCTGATAGTGCAAAAACTTGTTATTTGTATGTATAGAATTCAAAGGTAACTTCTATTAATACAATATGAGAAGTAAGCAAGCAAAGAGAGTAAAGCATGTGCAAGATTTCTGATGGGATTTTGAAGTCCACCAGAGGTGGCTAATCTGAACCTGCAATGCTTCCTCCAACGAGCCCAACAATACACATAAGGAGCTGGAGAGTCACGGATCTCTGGCCCTCTGTTCAGCTGGAATTCTTGCTACTATCTGACTGGAGGTATCCATTCCAATGTTAGTCATAAGGGTAAAATAAGTGGCCAAAAGAGCAAAAGTGCTGTTAGAATGGAAGCAGCAGATGCAGTAAAATGCCTTCGGAGCACACCTGATGCTGATGCACTGCTTGCATGCCGGCTTGCAATGTACATCATAGTCTTGTTCACGAGTGGAAGCACTGCACCATCTTTTCTTGATCCCAGCAATTTCTGGCTGCATATTTTCAGACAAGATACATTCCTATGTTATGCGATAATCTCCTTGTACGATAACAGGAAACCACAGAGAAAATAATCAAAGAGAACAGTGTGTCCAGGATATCACCCTCCATTAAACATCTTTGAAAAGGGCAGGGCCAGAGATAAAGAAAAGAAGAGAAGGAAAAGGAACGGGTGTTCATAATGACTTTGGGCACGAAAATTTAGTTTCCTAGTCTGTAATTGGCAGATAGTCATGAGAAGCAAAAACACATTACTTCTATTGAATGAGAGAATGTGGACTGCTTACACCACCATCAAGATACTTGCAATAGTCCTTAGGTTCATCTGAGAGTGCTTCTAAGCGTCAATTCTAAAGCACATTGTCATAAAGTGCTTCTCATAACTCAATTAAAAAAAAAGTACTGTAGTGAATAAAAATGCTTCATCACAAAATCACTTCTATACTAAGTCAAAAGCCTGAAGCTAATTCTTTGGATGAAAAATAACTAAATAAAATTACTTTTGGGTTCTATAATGACTAGCTTTTAAAAGAAGTG
This sequence comes from Xylocarpus granatum, assembly GCA_019650275.1. NCBI lineage: Eukaryota > Viridiplantae > Streptophyta > Magnoliopsida > Sapindales > Meliaceae > Xylocarpus > Xylocarpus granatum. The sequence continues at coordinate 69,229 of BNST01000695.1, forward strand.
AAGCTCCATCGTTGCTTGTCCATTCTATTTCGGTCCACAAAAGCTGGCGAATTTTCTGGAGCTTGCCACGAGGCCAATAATGCATACAGAAAAATGACAAAATTACCCCAAGTGCAAGGGTAATAATGAGGGGGGAAAAAATTAAGAAAAATTGTAAATTCACCTGGTATAAGGTGGCGGGCAAAATATTATATCGTAGTCTGCGACAGCGCACGTGTACGTGCTCGTCTGGTCATCGTACGCATAACTATACGAGCGTGGGCATGCATATTTAAAAAACTGGGAATACACCGATGGAGAACACGTGTGAGGTGTAGAGTACGCCTCACTACAACAAAATCTAGGATCACCAAATGCCTCACACGCGCTCTTACACGCCACGATTCCTCCCCCATTCACACGCGCCACTCTCAAGTCCCGCGGACACACAACGTTGAGGTCCACCAAACACCCAGTTGCGCCGCATCCGCCGCCTTTACCTCGCTTGGGCAGGACAAGCATAGGGAGATTATAACCGTCGACTAAACTGACGTCATAAAAGTCCAGCCCACCAGCGCCGTTTAGAGTGAACTCCGCCAAGGTGGCGGGTGGCGTAGCGCCGCCGCCGGCACATTCTAGCTTTCCGGACCCACAATCGCCGGTGACACAAGAAAAAGATTGATTGCCGCGTAGTTCACAGAGGGTTCGGCCCCACATGCGACCCGACCAAGATTTTGGAATGGTGATCGTTTTCGATTTTCCACTCCTGAGCTCAAAGCCGGTGGTGGGGAGCTGTGGACTGTTGGCCCCAGAGAGCAGTCCCGGCCATACCGTGCGGCGGCACTTGTTGACGAACTTGAACGAAGTAGGCTCTGATTCTGCGAGGACCCGGATGAATAAAAAACAAGTAAATAATACGAGGCAGTTGAAGTGATTAGTATTGTCACTTACCGGAAATGAAGGAGAGGGAAAGGAGGGAGAGGAAGGCAGCGGAGATAAGGCGACGATGATTCATCGATGTTGTTGTTGTAGAAGAAGAAGAATTGAATTAAGGGATTGAAGATTGAATGATAAAGGAAGAAGCTTCGGGTTCCTGAATCTTGAGTTTGCGGAAAGAACTTTACTTTTCCTTTGACGTGGACGTGTTCGTGGTTAGTTTTGTTTTTCGGTTTTTCAATTTGTGGACCTGTTGGTCATTTTCTAATTTGATAATATTGCCTTTTTCTTTTCCCCTCGTTTTTTTGATTTTCTGTTATTAACCGTTGACTCAATTTATTATTATTATTATTATATTATTATGAAACAGAGGCTTGAGTTGGAAAGTCCTCCTGACCTACTACTCAAGTTAAGAATTTGTTGAGTGTTACATGGGGAGAACTAAAAATGGAAATCGTAAAGTGATTCTGATATGATTGAAGATTGCTGCAGCAATTAAAGTAAAACTACCATTGGATAATCTCTGAGCCCTTTTCAAGTTATTCTAGCCCTGTAAATGCTACCAGGAGATGGATTAAAAAACGCAAGAAGTTGTCTTAATCTACCTTCATCATTCAGCTTCAGCGGAGTACTTTCCATGGTCTCCAAATAAGAGTTCAGACTTCATATGCAAGTCATGCTTGTTTAAAAACAGAACCAGGAGAGCCTAACTTCTGAAAGAATATGAGTGAATTCCATTTACCTATCCATAGTTTCCACTAAAAACGCTGTGCTACATACAGCCCTTCCCACTCAATCTAGAGGGAACAAAACTCTCGGAGACTCTTTTGGTAAATACAAAACAAACTAGAATCAACAACACAGGATACAGCACTCGAATGTATGAACTACCCCAAGATTGCAAAGGAGCAAGTGGGTCAATTACATACTTGTACTGGAAGACTATGCTTGCCATTGTGACTTCATCTAAATTTATCATCGAGGCCCTTTAATTGTCATGAATGCAATGGCATTCTTGTCATCTTAAGAACGTTGACAGCCTTTCTGAAGTCAATGTCATCCAACTCTTCCAAGTTCTGCAAATACTCCATACACTTAATACAGTGTTTTCTCGCACCATGAGTTTCTTTGCGTGGCTTTGAACATTGCTGCTGAGAACATCTAGTACAAGGCATTCTCTATCGTCTCACTAGCAACACACTTTGTATGTTGCTGCCGAGAACATCTCGTCAAGGCATTCTCTATCGTCTCACTAGCACTATACTTTGTATGTTGCTGCCGAGAACATCTCATCAAGGCATTCTCTACTGTCTCACTAGCACTATAGTATGCTCTCTTCTTTCAGCCTGACGTTGTGAAAGCAATGTATTTTTGATTCATTGGCTGTGTATCGTTTATGTGGATTATTGAATCAGAATCGAGAGTACTGTCTACTACTCAGGTAGTTACACTAGTAGGATCTGAATATTGCACCGTCTCTGTGTTGATTCATTGTAGGCAGTTCTTCCACAATTATGTTGCTAATAAAAAGATCAACCAGATACACATCACGCAATGGTTTCCATTCTGCCTTTGATTGACCTAGGATCCCGACTTGTGCCGCATACATCTTTCCTCTGTTCACCAAAGCATAGAGGAAATCGATGATGACAACAACAGCATCAATAATCAATATCATAAAACTTCCTTTAAAAAATGTACATAAATAACAATAAGAGAATTGACTCATCCCATACTATCAACTCGGGGAAATGACACAATAATCTACTAACATGTTGATGCTTGCCTGAACTAGCTATGATTAAGCATGATAGATGAGCAGGAATACAGCTCAAAAACAAAGGCATAGAATTTCAAGCTTTCATTTTTACACTCTATTAAACGAATCTTTTCTCCAAAAACTTACCTTTGACACCATTTTGTTAACCATAATAGATAAGTTCCTTTGAGTTAGAGATATTTCTCTTCATAACAAAATACGAATTCCTTTGTCTTGTCAAAAGTATATAGAAGTAGATACACTTGCCAAATCCCACAACAAATGCTCCAATTGCAAATTGAAACCCAATTTGAGTAAAGAGAAAAGCAATAAATGAACACAGTCAAGCTAAAATTTTGATGCTCAGAGTTATTTATTTTCGTTACACAATCATCTAAGCAACTAAAATATGGCAGAAAACATAACGTAGATGGAGGAAATAGAATCGAGATTATAGTCAGTACTACCTGACAGACCAATCGGAGATTCACTCCAAACATTTACGGAAACTCCGGTGAACCGGCACAGTAGAACCGCCAGGACTGACTTGCGTCGAGGTGGTGGTAATCGGTGCGCAGATTAAGGATAAGAACTGGAAGAAAGTGATAATTGAATGAAGTACCGCCCGGGAGGTACCAACTTTATAAATGGAGGCGATGTGTGATTCAATAATTGGTTGCCACGTCAAACGACCCAATTGGGTTTATGAAATATTGGGCCTCTGGCCCAACCCAATTAAATGTAATATTTTTTAAGAAATTTACCTAAAATTTTTGAAATAATAGTGATTCTGTGACAGTCAGGTATATGATATTATAATTTAACTTAAAATTAGTACTTAAATCTAAAATTAATTATATATTATAATTTTTTTTAATCTTATACTAAATTCGATAAAAATCATATTTTTAAAATTTTTAATTATTTTAAAGACAATTATAACTACAATATTTTAATACCTTTCTCTTTAGCGAGACATGCAAATAAGGCCATTGATAAAATGCCAAGGAAAAATCAACAAGACATGTTTTGAAATTCTCTTTTGTGTGTGTGCTTTGGGATGGCTTTAGTGTTGAAAAACAATGGCACAAAAGCAAGATTGACCACAATGTTTTTTCAGTATAGGATTCTTTGTTGCCAAAAATTGCTTCCCAATTCGGAATCCATAAAGAGAATTTACCATGATTGTGTTTATTGGTACTTAAATAGCCTTCAAATTCAATTATATTGCTAGCTATTTGATAGTGGAGTCGACCATTAATGTATACATACTTGAATGAGTAATTCAAAAAGAACATCAAGAAGAAGAATGACCCACTTTGTGTTAATTGTACCTCAAGTCAATGCAAGTTGCAAGCATCTCAAAATTTCTTATAAAAGTACCAACGAGCAAAAGTGCTTCTCCCTCATCACCATCATCAACAACCACACAAAGAAAGACCCATAAAATTTGTTCAATGTGAAAAAGAAGAAGAGATGTGGCTTCAAGTTTGACCCAATTGAAAGCTTTAATCATTATTCAACATGAGAAGTTAGATTTAATAGTATCAATTTCAAATATGTATAGCTACAATTATAACTTGTTGTGCTTTCATCTTTTGTTGAGTTAACGATTTGTTTAGACATAATTTTGCTTAAATTATACTTAAAAATATAGTGCAATCATATACTAAAATGAGTTATTACAATAAAGTTTATTAAAATCTATAATCATTTGAACAAGATCATTAATTAGTGCGATGATTCTCTTGGCGATGATGATATAAATTTGGTTTAAAATATATTTTATATATGTTATATCTTTCAAAATTTAAAAAATTTAAAATAAATAATATAAAAAATTAAATAAAACATAAAATTTGAAATAATTAAAATAAGAGTTTAAAAAAATTTAAAATATATTTTATAATCCCATAGATTGAAGTCAAATGGTTGTGATATTCATAATAAAATTAATTTTAATAATTGTTAGAAGAAATTATTGTTCATCATTGATTGGCATAGCGTGACTTATTACAGTTTGCAAAGGGATCCGCCATTTTCATTAATTATCAGGCCTGGCATGGCATGCAAAATCAAATCTCCATTGCCGTATACACTATAGGTTGTTTTCTAAAACCATGTATGAGTACTACTCACAGCATCTGGGATATGATTTTGTTGTTTGGTTCCCCAATCAAAATTAGCACAAAAATATTCCAATGATTTGCTTCTCTTTTCCCATGTTCCCCTAACTTAATGCAATTCATAGACAAAATTAACCAAAATTAGCATGCCATGTCCGGTTTCATCACCATTATTTCACCAACATCTCTAATGTCAAGAAGTTTGTTTGCAAAAATGATCTCGGAGACTGCCAAAGTCCATAGTAAAATAAGAATACAGAATAGACATAAATCATGGCACTCTTCATTGTTGTTAATTGCTTCCAAATCATGCGCAAAAGGCTGCATTCAGCAAATGGGTCGGAGAAAATTCTCATCAACAACTTCACTTCATCATCATACATTCAAATTTGTGTTCAGAGACTAAACCCATCAAGATTTTGGTTCTCTCAAAGTTTCTATCATACAGTTTGATGTAATTTGAATGAACAAGCATGCAGAAATATGTTTGCTTTTATCTAGGCACTAAATACAGCCAAGAAGACACAATTTACAGGCAATGTTCCTGGTCCCGAAGGCCAGAAAGCATGACTTATCGATGAAGGATTGGCTCTGTGTCTGTGTGCATGGTGCCTTCCCCAACAAGCTCCATGAATATGTTGCACTGCAACAAAACAAAACAAAACAAAACAATTAAAGCTTGTAACATGCTTTTTAAAACTAATTTCTGCTCTGGGGAGATGGGTTTATTGAAAGCAAGACAAACTCATTATGATTTATCATCATGAGTTGGATGGAAGATAATCAATAGTCTCTCTAGGTGACTTGTTCAATTTCAAAACAAAGCACAAGGAAAAACCATGAAGAGAAAATTCTAGGACTTATTCTTAAGAATGATAAAAGAAGAATGGAAGATGTGGAAATTATTATCTTGTGGTTTCTTATATTGATGCCCCTCGTATTTTACATTTTGTACATAGTGGCCCTTCATTAATTAACTTAATTCATTATTTGCAACGCATGCCCACTGTTTTTGCCTTTCTTAATCTAAAAAGTTTTACAGTTTTACCCAATATTTATATGACCATTGGTGATTATCTCATGCTAATGTCATAATTTTTCAAAATTGGGTCATAAATAAGTTGCTTCAAGATTAAAAAAAAAGAAATATTAAAATAATTAATACCAAAATTAAGAAAAAATAAGAATTAGACGAGAAAGTATAAAAAAGAATATATTTATAGGGTATTATGGACAAAGGAGCTGCCCAACCCAAAGGCATGTAATATAACAAGGTCTCAAATGACTTCTTAGACTATTCATATGCATTTTTCTTTCTCAAATTTACATTCAAATTAAACAATTTTACAATACCCATTTGGAGGTAGCTTTTATTTGCCTATAAATAAAAAAAAAGAAGATGGGAATTTGGGCTTGGGGTTGGATGATTCTATTCTATAGAGTTTACAATAAATAGTAAGGTCATGTGAGCAAAGCAGCAGCTTTCTTGTTGTTGCAAAAGCAACCGCCCCCCTTTGGATGCAATCATGCGGTTTACTTTGTTGTAATTTCTTCTTTACTCTTTTCTCCATTATTTGTCTTCCTCTGTGTGCCCACCTTGTTCTTCCTTTTATCATATTATCCCCTCCCCAATGTATTTATAGACAGTTAGGGGTGAATATATTCGATTCGGTTTAATTTAGATCGGATTCTAAATTAATTTAAAATTATTAATTTTTTAAAAAACTCAAACTAATTCTAAAGGATAAATTGAATTGCAACAAACTATAATTGTTGGTTGATTTAGTTTAATTTATTGATTTAAATTAATTAATTTTAATTAAGTAAATTTAATTTAGTCATTATTTGTTATTTAAATAATAAATTAAAAAATAAATATAATATTAAAATATTTGAATCTATTTAATTTTTATGATTTGACCTAAATTTAAATCTAAAAATAAATTAAAATTTATTAATTTTATTTTTTAAAAAAAAATAAAAATCAAATCGAATTGGTTCGATTAAGTTCAATGTGGCCTGACCGACAAACAAGCAAATACTTCAAAATATAAATAAATAAATAAATAAATGGGATGGCATGTTATACATTAATGAAAACTATTAAGGGTAGATTAGGAAAAGTAAAGAGTTGTAATAATCAGCTCGGGAAACGGGGAGACCCGCTCGTGCGGACAAACCAACCACGCTCTCTAAATAATAATTATTAAATTCTTTAATTACCCTTATTTTTAATAATTACGAGCTAAACAACAGAAGTTTAATTTACAATCAAGGGCTCAAAATCTTAATATTTTGTCAAAGGCCCCAAACATTTACAAAACTTTTTACGCTCCCAACCCAAAAGCGTATTTACTCGCTTCCCAAAACCCTTCTTTCCCTCTGTCACTTGCCTTTCAAACACAGCTGTGTCTTCTGTGTATAAATACCACTGCCTCTATATTCTCTTCTTCACTCCATTTTCAATCTTTACTGCAGAAAAAATCACAGCTTAGCTGGTTACCGGTAGGGAGAAGAAGAGAAGGGGATGGCTGCGGCGGCAGATAAGGTCGTGGAGACAGTGATTGTCGGGAATTATGTCGAGATGGAAACTCAAGGGAAGCCTAAGAATGTGAAGAAAAAGCTGTCTCATTTCTTCTGGCATGGTGGTTCTGTTTATGATGCTTGGTTTAGCTGTGCTTCAAATCAGGTTCTTACACTTGATTTCTGTTTATAAAACAGTGACAGGTATTGAAGTTATTAAGTCTGTAGTAAATTTATTTTGTTTCTGTTGTTGCAGGTGGCGCAAGTTTTGCTTACTTTGCCATATTCATTTTCCCAGCTGGGAATGCTTTCCGGCATTCTGTTTCAGATTTTCTACGGGGTGATGGGAAGTTGGACAGCTTATATCATTAGCATACTCTACGTAGAATACAGAACTAGAAAAGAAAGAGAAAAAGTTGATTTCAGAAACCATGTCATTCAGGTTTTTGAAATGTTCTTCCTCGTATTTTCATCCGTTAATTTCTTACACGAATCATTAATGTCTAATCTCTGTTGTTAACCATGTACTTCAGTGGTTCGAAGTTCTTGATGGACTCCTTGGAAAACACTGGAGGAACGTGGGCTTGGCTTTTAACTGTACTTTTCTTCTGTTTGGATCTGTCATTCAACTCATAGCTTGTGCAAGGTATCTTCAATCATCTTCATTAAAAATTGAGCTTGTTACCAAATAAACAAAAGGATATCACAATTCTGACCAGTTTCTGTAACTGGGTTTTGTTTAATCTCAATGCTGCAGCAACATATATTACATAAATGATAATCTGGACAAGAGAACTTGGACTTATATCTTCGGGGCTTGTTGTGCAACCACAGTCTTTATTCCTTCATTTCACAACTACAGAATCTGGTCTTTTCTTGGCCTTGTGATGACAACTTACACAGCTTGGTATCTCACCATTGCTGCTCTCCTTCATGGCCAGGTAATTTTTGTCAATTCGTCTTCAGAAAAAGCTCTAAATTAAAGCAAATTGATGCTAATCAACTCCTTAATTAATCAATAAGCCCTTTTTTTTTATTCATGTTTCAATGTGAATAGATCGAAGGAGTTAAGCATTCGGGTCCAACCAAGCTGGTGTTATATTTCACAGGGGCCACAAACATTCTCTACACATTTGGGGGACATGCTGTCACTGTGTAAGACAAGCTTAGATTTAAGAATTCCTGTCTGTCTTCTGCGTTATTTACAAATCTAGCATTGTTCCTCAAGTATGCTCTGTATGGAATCTGTTCTTGAAAATGAATATAACATGAAAAATGCAAGCTAGAAACTAAAGGTCACTGTAGGAAAATGACTTTACTTTCACTTCTTTAGACATGATCTGAACATGTGATCTAATGGACTATCTCTTTTATGTAAAAGCATGCAAAACACTAGATTATTACAGGTTTTTTTTTCATACCCAAATTGCCCTTTTAAGCGTGGGAGGCTAAAAGTCTGGCGTCCTCGGGAAACCCTACTTTTCCCGTTTCAATGTAGAAAGCCAATGGTCTTTCTTCTAGCTTTTGCTTTTATCAAAGGAGGGGTCCAGCTTGACCAATGAATAATATTGGGGATCAATCTTTCTTTTATTCTTTTTCCTTCAATCTCTTTTGGATGAACATAGCAAGAAGAAAGACAAATCCTTACAAATATAGTAAATATCATGTTAGGGTTTCTGTAATTGGGTTGTAGATGGAATTATTGTATTGTGGTGGGATATGTGCAGGGAGATCATGCACGCGATGTGGAAGCCTCAGAAATTCAAGGCTATATACTTACTGGCTACTCTGTATGTGCTGACACTGACACTTCCATCTGCTTCTGCTGTGTATTGGGCATTTGGAGACATGCTTCTAAATCACTCTAATGCCTTTTCTCTCCTCCCAAGATCTCCCTTCAGAGACATGGCTGTTATTTTAATGCTCATCCACCAGGCATGAATCCCATCTTTTCACCACACATAAACACATGTATACATTTCTTGTACATTGTTTTAAAATTGAATGTGTATTTGCTTTCGTCGGTTTATATGCAGTTCATTACATTTGGGTTTGCATGCACGCCATTGTATTTCGTATGGGAGAAAGCAATAGGAATGCATGAATGCAAGAGCCTGTGCAAGAGAGCAGCGGCAAGATTGCCTGTAGTCATTCCCATTTGGTTTTTAGCCATAATCTTCCCATTCTTCGGCCCAATTAATTCCACCGTTGGATCGCTCCTTGTCAGCTTCACAGTCTACATCATTCCTGCTCTTGCCCACATCTTCACCTTCAAATCAGCTGCTGCTAGAGAGGTAACAAAGCAATTAAACCAAAACCTCCAATTTCAGATGAAACTTTGTCAGGCTGTTCAGAACTGTCAAAAGTTTGACTGGGATTAATTATCTTAATCTTCGGACATTACTGATTGTTTATTAATTAACAAAGAGTAAAGAACAAGTAAAACCGGGATGGTGGCGTGTGGTCACAGTCTAGCAGACCAGTCCCCTGGTCTTTCTCCTAAGTTGATAATCTTCAGGATTTAATCAATATGTATTATCTGTCTGTTGCTCTGTTTACTTTTGTACTTAATAAGGATCGGCTTAAAGAGATGCAAAAGGCACAAGAATCGTGCTGCAAAATTAATATCTATAGCAGAATAAGATCATTGTCCTTCTTGATTGATTTCTGATGGACGGCTGTACTATGATACAGAATGCAGTGGAGCAACCACCGAAGTTTATGGGAAGATGGGCAGGGACGTACACGATGAATATGTTTGTAATTGTATGGGTTCTAGTTGTAGGTTTTGGATTTGGTGGGTGGGCAAGCATGACAAATTTCATTCACCAGATTGATACATTTGGACTCTTTACCAAGTGTTACCAATGCCTACCACCGCAAGGAGTTCCACAATCGTCGTCTCATCCGCTCAACGCCACCGCAGCTCCTCCGCCTTTCCACCACCCCAGCATGAATCACACTCATCACAGCCTTTGATTCGGACGCATCATTTTCTAACTCCGAGAGCTCCACCCCACGAATTGCCATCCATACATCACAATGATCGGGGCCATTTCGGCAGTTTGATGTCCTAGATGATGGTGAAACTTGCATGGAGAGTTCAATGTAATGTCTTTGGCTAGTAGTAATGTCAGTAAATTCCTATCCATAAAACCAATATACACTCCCATATTTTCAGATGTCTTTTTGATATCTGTCTATCATTTTAGCCTCGTGAGTTTCTATTGCAAAATTTGTACTCTCATCAGCTATGTCGCCAAGTTCTTATATTACTATGTTATAAGATACAAATTTCTCCGGCCATGGTTATATGAAATGTTGATTACTCAAGCTTGTTCCTCTACTTCCCTTAATTTTTATTAGAAATTCCTGACCAATGAATGATTGATGAGCATCTGGCCCAAGACGTCACAATTGCTTGACCAAATTTCTTACGAAATGAAGCATGAAAGGGAATGACTTTAAAGCTTGCCTTTTTAAAAGGAAAGGAAGACAATGAAGTGTTTTCTAATGCTGCTATCAAATTGTTAATTAATATTCAAAAATTTTAATGCCACTACAGATATTACTACCGCATCTTTGCAGTGGATCATACCAAATTTGGTGACAAACCCAGATATCCAACAGAAGCTATTCATGAAAAATAAAAAGGAGTTAATGAAGCTGTGAAACAAGAAGAGTTGCAGAGGATACTACATCTGAAAGCAATAAGCATGTCTTCACTTAGTGTTGGGAATATGCGAAATAATTTCTTTTAAAGTAAATGTGTTTATGAATTTTTGAAATAACTCTTATCTAGATGTAGCTTGGACAGACCTACGTATGAGATATCCACTAATTACCCTGTATAAAGTCTAATCCTACATGCATTACACATAACATAATACAGTGCTAAGTATAATCTAATCCAATCCTATCTTATATTATGCTATCCCATCCAATTTGGTATATCAAACCAATTCTTAATGCATTGATCTCGGTAATTATGATTTAAAAGTCACTACACTTCATTAAGCAAAGCCCTGGTGTGGTAAACGTTTGTGTGTTTTACACCAATATAATGCCATATTTACAGATTCCAAAATCCACAAACTGCATTATTTTGAGTCCAATTTTGCTTTTTGACCATCCTACTGTTAAAATTACATCAGATAAAATGGCAGTATCATCAACTTTCACTTTGAAAATTTTGAATCGTGCAGATTTAACACATTGGCTCCAGGACTTTGAAAACAATAATTCATGGAGTAAAGCTACTGCAAGCAGCAGCAGAGGTAATTAAATAGTTGAAATTACCTTAAAGAGCACTCTTTTTTCCCAGGTTAGTTGATGATGAAAGAGCAGGAAGACAATGTCTAATAATTAAAGAAGAACAAAAAGAATGTCCTGTACATGTACACACAGACACTTATACAGACAGTTGCCCAAAGCTTCACCTTTTATTATGAGAGAACATATTCTCTTTGTAAGAGCATGCTATGCGACCACAGAAAAGATAAAGGCCCTCTATCTTTTCAGTTGAAGTCTCGTTTCTTCGTTTCCTCCTTCATTTGCTGGAAAACAAGAGAATGATTTCACGCAAGATGGGAGACATGCCGTTCTATTGTTCTGTAAACTATGCTTGACACTTAACATCATGCAATAATTATGTAATTAGATGCTGTACATAGGATGTTATGCATGGGAAAAAGATAATTAAAGGTTGCATAAACGATGGCCTTGAATAAGAGTTATTCATATAAGATATTGGTTGAACAAAATGAAATCAAAATTTGATTATATGATTGGTGGAAATTGCTTCAAAATTCCCATTATTTGAAGGCATGTTATGTACCCGCCATTGGCTATTGGCCAAAATTGTAATCTTTGAATTTAAAGAGCAATAAAACACACTCAAAACTAGGTAAACATGGCTGCATTATGGCTTAATGACCTGCCAATTGCTTCGACTTTTATGGGAAGTGAGGCAAATTGATGGACTATATTTTGCTCTAATCTCCCAAAAATGAGTAAACATGGCTTGTTAATGGCTCACTCACCCACCAATTGCTTCAACTTTTATGGCCAGAGAGACAAATTGGTAGAGAATATTTGCCCTAATCTTTATTTTCCTCTAATATCATGGCTGTAGAGAGAATCTTGGCATATTTATTAAGAATTTTTTTTTACATATTTAGTAAGATTTTCTCCTCATTTGTCTCAAGTGCAATGGTCTTTCATGGTTTAATCCGAAGCCGAGCCCATTTAACCCTGGTCTTCAACCAATCACTACGAGTCTATGACCAAGGAATCCAATGAAGAAGAATGCAGAGTTTCTGGTTCTACTAGGGCAAGACGCAGACATCATCAATCTCCGCATGAAATGATTGATACTTCAGATGTTCTGCTTCAACTAACAGTTTTTTCAATTACCCATTTGCGATTCAATAATTTTTTCTTCCCGTCCATACCGATCCATATATCCTCTGTCCCTTCATTCTGTCAAAAACTGAGATTCTCAAGGCAGATTACTTGTCCTTAATCTCATGCATATATTTACTTTGTAAATGAGAGTATTAGGTTCCTCCGTTTCCATCTTTGGCAAATGAAACCAACCATAAATTTATTTTGTCATTAAGGCAGTAGCATATTCTGTCTATTTATGCTAAAGTTAAACCCCCGCCATTGTAGATAGTCCCTGCGAAAGTTTATGGACGGAAATACACTAATCCGAAAATTACGTTCGCAAATGTCATGCTTGGAAGCAGATAATTGAAGCATTTTTGGCAAACAACCTCGGAACATTTACTCCCCAATTACTCAACCAGTAACATTCTCATAATCAATGTAACCTTAAAGTATGGAGGAGGGAAAGCTGAACTTATAACCCAGGAATTAGCTGGGTTTGATTGGATTGGCCCACCCATCAAACCGTAAGAGAAAAAACAGTTGAGTTGTCATTATTGGGCAGCTTTAAGTTGCATTATTCATGTGTAACCTTTTGATTAAGGGAAAGTGAATCAATACCAGTCTGCAAACTTGTCCCCATTATATTGAAACTAACTTAACAAAGAAACCTAAGAAAATGAGAATAAGCAAATATCACCCGTGTCTCGAGGCTGTATTTTCCACCCCCAAAGATTTCAATTTTCAAGATCATCTTCCTCAAATTTCAACAAAATGTTTGAAGATTAAATAGTAATGTTTTCCATGGCAACCAAACCGCCAAATCAACTGAACTCACACAGTTAAAAATATTAATCTCCAAGCACAATTAGATACATGGGGTAAGAAAGAATAAGCAGAGAAATCAACAATGAACCAAACCAGCTTGTATTGATATATATTTGTATAAACAGAGAGAGTTTAAACAGTTAACAAACAAATTTCCACGATTTCTTGCTGTTGCATTCCTCTCTACTGCCTCCCTACAAAACAAAAACCCATGACAACACTGATTTTGATTTTTGAAACTAAAAACCCAGCAAATAGGCAGACACATTCGTCAAAGTAAATCCATAACCATACTCAAAAGAGAGATTTAAAGGAAGATGGCTCATGAAGCAAAGAACAAACTCACATGAGTCGCCAACAAAGAGGAAAAAAAGCCAAACGAAACAAACGCCTAATTAAACAATGACTAAAGAGCTAAAGAGAGTAAATCAACGGCCACCACCATTGGGACAATCCCGTGCAAAGTGCCCAGACCCACCACAGCTATAACAGTTACCTCCTCCTCCGCCGCCACCACTACCACCGTACCTCCCCCCACCGCCACCGCCTCCTCCCTGGTAACAATCCCTTGCAAGATGCCCACTCTGACCGCAGTTATAGCATCCACCACCACCAGCACCTCCTCCATACCCTCCACTCCTTCCTCTACCACCACCTCCGTAACCACCACCGCCGACACCGTAACCACCACCGCCACCACCGTAACCACCTCCGCCGCCACCGTAACCCCCTCCGCCGCCACCGTAACCACGACCACCTCCGCCTCTTCCTCCGCCGCCGCCACCTCGGGTGCTCCCCTGAACCGGGTTACCGTTGGGTCCGGTAACATCGGCAGCCTTCGTACGAGACCCATCAGATTCGATCACAAATTCTACCTCCTCGCCATCTCCTAGGCTACGGAAACCCTCAGATCGGATAGACGACTGGTGGACGAACACATCCTCGCCTCCGTCATCTGGGGTTATGAATCCGAACCCCTTCTGGTCGTTGAACCACTTCACTTTCCCAGTAACTCTTTCCGTACTCATCCTCTTTAAGATAAAAGAGAAAACAAAAACTCTAACAAGATCTGAACCACCAAAAAATTATTGAAAGAGTTGCTTTACGATGCTTACAGCGGGTTGTGTTTATACTGCTGAAACTTGGAAATGGTGCGGCAGCCACGTGAGCACGATTCTTTACTGAATGTAAGAGACGCGTCTAGGGTCTAACTGTGAGATCTAAGGGATGGGGGTTTTGGTGGAGTTGATATGGACCGTTGGATTAAATGATTAAGCTAGATTGATTTTGGGTCGGTTTGGAGCTAGGATTAATATAATATTTATAAATTTAAGTTAAAATAAAATAATTATTAAATAAATTATAAAATATCACATAATTATTAATAATATGTAATCACTATTTAAAAAATTATATTTTATTAAATAAAATTAATCAATATTTATAAAATTATTTTAAATTATAAATAAATAATATGATTATAATTATTTAATTATAATTTTTATTTTTTAAAATTATTATAAATATAATTAAATTTAAATTGACTTTTACGAGTACAATACAAATAATAGTTCGAATTGCACAGTAAAGAGGGGGGGGGTTTCAAGAATTTGTAGAAAAAGTACTTTTAACAAAAAAGCACTTCCCACTCACGTCTCGGCTTTACCGTACAGTAAAAGTATCTTTAGCGTGGGTGGGCTCATTGTGGCATTAGATACCGAATTGACGATATTACCCATAAAAATCGTTCCCGGCTGGAACTTGGAAGGGCTTGACGGGGAAAATTGGTGGGGCCCGGTAAAAGAAATATTGTCGAAAAGACTATCCAGTCTGGAAGGAGCTGCTTGTTTCCGAAGCACCTTTTACAATTTTCTGGGGTTAAAGTGGGTAAAGCGTATTTTTACTATTTTCAAAAACAAAAAAAAAGAAAATAGCAAAAATAGCAAGACCGACTGAGTGGTCAAACAGTGGTCCAATTGACAGTCAAAGGGAAGCATTCAACATGTGTACGATGGGACTGGACCGCGTGTCCTCCTCCGCCTAATCCCATCTCGGTTTTCGAAAAAACAAACGTGATTTATTTATTTTTTTATTAATTATAATTTCGATATGAAATGGGTCGGATCCGGGCATGTATTTTTCATTTATTGATCCACCCACATTGAGACCCGGGATGTGACAAGACGAGAATTCAGAAACTATGGAAACGGCTCAGGTTAGTTCCCTGCAAATTTTCAAAGCTCATCCAACTTTAATTGCCGTAGTCAAAGCTCTTCACTCGACGGGTTAATCTACGGAAGATGAATGTACTTTCGTATTTATTTATTTTATTTTTTTATTTATATTTTTAAATATTATTTATTTTTTAATATTTTTATTTTAAATTTTATAAAAATAATTTTTAGTATCCAATATACAAAATTTTTTAGCTATAATATTACCTGTAAATCTTTTTTATTAAAATGTAAAATAGAGTTAAAATACAAATGAAAATTTAAATATATTTTAATATTATTTATTATGGATTAAGTATTTTTATTAATTTAAGATATTAATTTATTAAATAATATTATTTATTTTTTATAAATTTAAAATTAATTTATATTTTATTAAAAATGAGCATGATATTGGACTCAAGTCAAAGGCTGTAGACAATTTTACAACTCTCAAAACCCCACCAGGTTCCAGTTCAAAACTTTGATTTTCCAACTCATGAGGCCCACACCTTCATGTTGACAAGCACCAGATCTGTGTCCAAGACATGTGGCTTTGAGTTGGCCCATTCCGGCCTGAAACCAGGATTATGGTTTATCTTTTGGTAATTCCATAGTTGTTCCTCGAGTTCAGTATAATCACGCAATATTCTAGATACCATACAGTTAAACAGAAATGGGGGTAACTTCTATCATTTTGCCAGGATATAATCAATGAAGAAACTTATTCAAAGAAGGAAATAGTTTGAAGTGGGATTACACTTCTACTTGTCAACTAAATCATGGAAACAAAATCTTGTGTGGTTTGCTTTGGCCATGAATGGGAGACATGCTTTCATGGGCTAGGCAGTGTGCCGGAGTGTACCTGCATCTTTTGCTATTTTCATGCACAACACCAAAAGTAAATGATTGTCAAAAGGGTCACGATGCTTGATGGATTGGCTGAGTTCCATGCACTGGATTCTTGAAGAAGTACTAAACACTGCAGCAAAGCAGTTTTCAATGCAAATACTTCCAGCTCTGTTTATATTTTGGCCACTTGTGATTTTATTCTATAACAGCCTGAGATTGGAAACACAATGCGACAAAAATGCTGTTGGGTTGTGGCTGCAGTCATGATAGAAGATAGAAAACCATACATATATCAGAAATCTAAGCAATCATGTTTCGGCCTCGAGATTCAAGTTTCCAACATAACTTTCAGGAAATGAACAATGCAAATAGGATTTATAATGCCGGGGCAATATGAGAAATGTGAGAATGAGAGGAAGAAGATGTACTACGGGCAATTTGGAATTTGGGATCTTTGCTAATAAACAACTGCCACAACATTGATCACGGCAATGCTAATTTCTGTTCAGTTTATGAGAACGAGGAAAAGGAAAACATTACAAAAATGGTTTGTACATTTCTTGATCATGTTGTACATGATTGCAGTTAATGAAATCCTCTTGAATCCCTGGATTGGAAGAGTGCCAAATTAGTTTTGGCTTCTGGTAACAGAGTTTCAAGTGATGGTTCTGAGACCAAATGAGACTGCTTCAACGACCACTCTAGCACTATTAGCACTTCCTCTTGTGCAAGTATCTCACTATCAGGAACTTTCAGTGCAATGTAAGATAGGAGCATCAATGCAGGAATCTGAACCATTTGCTCGGCAAAGTAAGCGAGTTGAATTAAGTGCTTGATACCTCCTTCATTGATAATGGCTTTTGAGTGAATATCACAGAGGAAATTCTCAGTGGTTGCAAACTTGTTAAGTGCAATTGATGCTTCCATTGAGACATCAGGTTCCCTTTCATCAAGCAGTTTCACCAATGGCCCAATAATCCTCGTCTCTGTTGCGCGAAAAGTCCTTGCAAGATTGCCAAGAGACTTGATGCTGGGAATAAGAAGGTCTGAATCAGCCTTCTCTACTATGATCAACAACTGATCAACAACTGCTTTGGCAGCTGGAGAGGTAGGCTTAAAAGCGGAGCGTCTCAAATCAGCATTTTGTTCAGCTACAGCTGTGATTTCCATCAATGCCATGGCTGAAAAAAATTTAACATCTTCGGGACCCTTCTCTAACAAAATTGCAAAGCATAAAAGCGCTCTTGATTCTGTTAAATTACGACATATGGAGACATTTCCCTTAGAGAGCTGCCAAAGGGCTCTTGCTGCCATTGCCTTCATCTGAGCCTTGATAGCTGGGTCTTCGCCTTCCCTTCCTTTGATACTTGTACCAGCTAAAGAAACTTGCTGATTTTGGGGATGATTTCGTTGTGCGGCGTTGTGGTAATTGCCCTTGCCATTATTAAAATGTTGCTGTTGATTCAAAGCATGACTCTGTTGTTGCATATGATTTTCTGGCTGTGCGGGCTTGGGATTGTCTGGAAGTTTGCTTTTCAGAGCAATGGTGTTAGCAACCAAATTCTTCATTGAGGTAGGAGCTTGGTTTACCATTGGATGAGGAACTTTACTAGACTTTTCACCGCCATCGTGCTTCACACTATAATCGTTGGGTATCCTGAGTACTACTAGCCATCAAAACAGAATGAATTGATGACATGGGATGTTTGCTTGCAATGGCATACCTGCTGTGTTCTTGAACAGTCTCAAAAGCAAGATGGCTAACAAGAAACCGAACAATATTGTTCTGTGCAAAATGGTCTTGGCATTTGGGGTGATTTGCTGCCAGTTCTGACGCAGCCCAAGCCACTATAGATTGAACTTTCATGTGACCGTCTTTAAGGATCTTCGCAAACGCTGAGCACACACCAGCATTCACAATTAGTTCGACACTTTCAGGATCACGTCCCAACAATCCTATCGCCCTTGCTGCATTCTCCTGACCTTCTAATTCCCCTTCTTTAGCTAATTTCAACAAAGGAGGAACTCCGCCTTCCTCTATAATTAGCTTTCCATACCGATCATTATCGCGAGCCAAAGAAACCAATGAAGCAGCTCCATCGGATTTTTCTTCTAATGAACCCGTATGAAGAATTGCAATCTGTTCCCATATCAGACACAAGATTGGCTCATTCGATGCAATTGGAGGGAGACCAAGATACTCGCCGTCCTGATCTTCTGCAGCAGCAGATACTCGCAAAAGCCACGACACGTCTCCGAGAGAATTCTCAAGCTGCATGGATGTTTTCCTGAAGGCTGCAGCTGGGATCATCGTGAAAAGTCTCTTCATGAGTCCGTTTGCGCGGCATTTTATAACCAGTGCTAAGGCTTTGTCCAGAACTTGTCCGGTATCATCAACGATTCTACGCGTTGGACGTTGGTAAGATGCATTGCTATTTCGTGGTACTTGGCGGAGGAGTCCTGCGAGTTTCTCGGACTTGGCCTTGAGCTCTTGGCAATCCTGTTTGAATGATTGTGCCTCTTCTGCAGCTTTTGTGACCATGTCTGCCAATTGTATTGACTTTGCGAGATCTTTCACAAGGTCCGCCATGGACTAATGCGGACCGGAAACAACAAATAGTGTTCCAAATGAGAAATCCAGTGATCAAAACAGAGATGGGTTTAGTTCAGAAATTATGAATCCTGTCTTTGTTTCCTTGTCTCAGGTGGCAACTTTTGATCTAACAGGCCATTTGGAAATCAAAACGTGCTTGTATTTTAATGAACTTTGGCAGTGATGGTGGTTGTGCGGTGGCGCCGCCGCCTGTGAATTCAGAGACAAAGAAGTGGAATTATTTTTGTAAAATTGCAATGGTCAAACGAGATTTTCTCCAACTTTCATGTAAGGAAAAAAAAACCACCATTCTTCTTCTGTTATATATAGAAAAGTGAATTTTGTTGGTCTAAATTATTAAGAGGATTGGATTTTCATTTTGGTGCAAAGAAAACTTATCAAAGCCCCGAGGGCACTGAGTTTGTGACTGGCATACACTTGCCAACCAAACATAATATATTTATAGCCTTTGTCTTAGGTTATGATTACGTCAGTTTTGATCTGTAAATCTTCAAGCAGATAGGGTGAATTACAAGCTCTTAAATGGAGTACATGAAGCAGATATGTCAAGAAGTTTTCTATAGAATTGGTTGGTTGCTTGAAGAATCGCTGTGGGTTGTGGGGTTAGCTCCATTTCTCAATTCATCATTAACCCTTTTGCCATTTTAGCTGTAGATCCTTCAGTACTGACAATATCTCTAGGTATATTCATTCATCTCATTGCATGGATTTCTTCCCCTGGTAGAGAAAATATGTTTCAATGATGTAATTTTCTTCTGATTAAGCCATAATCTCAATTTAACTAACATATTGACTTGCACAAATTAAGACGTTAAAGCATTTGTGGTGGTGGGTGGTGGTAGTACGGAAGGCAGGACTGCTGGAGGGCCTTGATGTAAAATCAACAGAAGACAAAGGAAATTCAGGTGAACTTTTATGATATATGGTTGTTGATTCAGCCAAGTTATTGATATGATATGGCAGGTGAAATGTCATATTGTTGAAGAAGATTCTTTGTGGATTTATTCAGCAAGAATGCTTGATCTGACCTTTTATCCCTTTAATAAGTATAATATGTTAGCTAGCTAGGGTTTCTATAACTGATAATAATGCAATGGGGTATGCTTAATCTTCATTTCAGCAGTGACCTAAATTCCAAGGTTGGAATCTGAGTAGTCCCAGAGATTTTGATTAATTACTTCACATGTACAGGTAACTGTAGCAGTACTACCTCTACCTTTTGGGCTTCTTAATTTGTTTCTTGTAATTACCAGCAGTTGGCCCCAAATTCATTCTTTGCAAATCAACTTTAAAGAGCTTGCTGCCTATTTCCAGCGAGAGTATAAATTTTTTTTAGCGGACCACAGACCATATGGAAGCTATAAAGGAAGGAATTAGCATCGACTAAATGGGAAGAAGGTGTCATTGGCTCTTAATTCACAGCTGTTATACAATGGAATCACTAACTGCTAAATATAAGCGGACAGAAGATTGATAAATATCAGGGAATAAGTAAAAGTGGGCGTTTACCAAATACACTGCTGTATTTATTTTTGAAATCAAATAGAAATAGAACAGTTACACATCAGAGAATTGAAGAGTTCATATGCTTAGCAGTGAAAATTTGTCAGAACATACGAAGAGACAGGAAGATGGTTACTGAGCTTGGTTTCAACAAAAATAAAGGCTTCAGAAACAGAGTGCTAAACCTAACAGCAGGCTATAATTTAAGCGAGAGTTGACAGCCAAGTGTGCATAACTCACTGTAAAATTGTAAATGAAGATGTTACCCTACTTTCCCTATATTTTCAAAAGCTGTTGGGGACATCTTGGGCATAAAAGTTCTGTAAAACTGTCACCAGTTCATAAATGATGCTAGCCTGTATATGTGAAAATATATTGACAATGACAAATGTTCGGTGTGGATGTTAGTGCTTTATAAAAAGTAAATATGATGAATTTGCTCAAATGGGTAGCTGCTAATTCTAAAGTTTGAGTAGGGAAAAGTTAGGAATCACAGCCTAGAGTTCACCAAACAGGTAAAAGTAGTAGGATCACTTACGATGAACAATTGAAGGCAATAATTTAAGCTTGCCATCATCTGCAATGATTGATTAGACACATGTCAAATATTGTTCTTTTTTCCCAGCACACTTGGCAAGCACATGAAACATTACTTATGGCATCTCAGTTGTCAAAAGATGAATTAGACAAAAACAAGGGAAGGTACTGATTAGAAGAGCTTCTTGGGGTACAAACTAGGGGGCAAAAACTTCTACAATGTACCGTCGAACACTTTGTTGAACCGGCCGTGAAATCTTATAGATTCCAATAGCGATTGCTTCTGCATTTTTGGGTTTAATTTCGGCAGGATTGACATTTTTCGGTCTAACTGTCAACTAGTCTCAGTACAAGAGATAAAGGGCAAAGGGAAATGTAAGAATCATTCAATCTTTCACAGTAACATATAAGAGATAATGCAATACGAAAAGCTTGTTCGATCTTACGGTGAGTACGTGTTCATGTATTGTCAATTGTGCTGTAACCATTTCATTTAATGCATCATCCATACGTATTATTGAGCTAATATGCTTGCACTTAATTACTTCGCATGCTTGTAGATTCAAATGGACCTATTGACATTCACTTGCCAACAGATAAATTTATTAGCTTTGGATTCATTTGCATGATAGGAGCAAACAAGTTTATGGGTTTTTGCAGGTGATATTGATCACGTTTTGCATAACTGTCCATTCTTAATTAATGGGTGTAATATTTTTCTTGAATGCGACAACTAAAGACGTAAGATTCAAGAAATTTAAGTGTCTTCAATCAATCTTGTTCAGCCTGGATTTTGCCCGGTGTGCCAACATTTCTAGCAAAGCAGGGAAAATCTAATTTATGCTGAACACATGCATCTTCGCAATCTAGCTTGACAATCAAGACTATCTGTTACAATTGCGTTTAACTCTGTAGGTAGGAGCTTGGAAGCATGGCCTGGATCCATAATGCTGTGAAAGAAAGGAACTGTGCTTTTTCTGGTGTGGGTTCAAGTAAATTGTCCATTCTTGTTGATGATATACAGAAGCTTTTCAAACTGAAGACTTATCAGAGCATTGTATCTGGTAACCATAGGAGACAAAACATAGCATGCCAATCAAAACAGGAGTCATTTCGTTTTCCCATTCAAGTTTCAATGCGCTAACGATAAAATCAGGGAAGACAGCACCACAAAATTCCAAATTTCTTTCACTCTCTTGATCATCACGGAACAAAAATCATTGCCCACATATGACGTGTGTGGGGGCAGAAAATCGACCGCTGTATGGGCGTTACACTTTCTTACCGGCCAAAAAGATAGAAAATTCAGTGTCTGGTGAATGATTAAAGATGAAAACTCCGTTCTTTTGTGCCCACAACTTCTGTTTCCTACAGGAATCCACGGAAAGTTCACTGAAGATTCCTACCAAGCGCGGACAAACCAACTCGAACATTTTACCATTTGATGTCCTAACAATAAAATTCTTCGGCGTTTTATTTTATCAGGTACTTCCAATCTAATACAGCAACTAGAATTGAAATTATCCACAGATAGCATAACTCCAGAATTGGCACTTTCAATGTGGAACCCACTTCAAATTTGAGATTCTTCTGTTCATTTCATTTCATGATTTTGATTCCAGCATCACGTAATGCTTACCAAGCTGATACGAAACGTGAAGCTGATGATCAGACATGCGTATTACGGTACAGAAAAACCACATGTGATAGCAGCAGAAATTGCTTCTGTAGACATGATGACAAAATATTGCAGAAATGACAAATTGTTGTTGAAGTTTTACCAAGTCATGGAACTTTGGTATTGGTTTTCATCTGTCGGCTCGTTCAGAGCATGGATTGATATTAGAATGGTGGATGTTTTGTATTTAATCTTTTTATGTGCATGCAGAAGATGATCAAGTTACAGAGATTCATGTGTCAATTTTGCTTATAAGGAATATTACATAAGTATCTTGTATGGACATTTATGTATCATCCTTCCAGTCTTCCCATTTTTCTTTTTCTTCCTTTGAATCGGAGGTCTACATGCAAAATAGGGACGATTTCTACTCCCAACTAAGGAATTGTTTATCAACAAAATGTAAAATAATTGAGCTATCCCCATGGCTCAAACTTGTTCCGCCCACCATCAGATTATTGAGTGATTGATTGAGGTGGCCTAGGAATAGGAACCTTATCCCACAGCTCAAACTTCTTACCAGAGAGTGCCTACCATCAGAGTGTTGGGTGGTTGGCAGAGTTCGCCAAGAAGAGTCGGCCAATTGAGGTTCACACCTTTAATCTAGTATTCGTGAATTAAGATTTTATGAAAATATTGCAAGAAAAAATATTGTGAATGGGGATAATTTGACCGAATTTTACCAACAAAAGCAATATCTATATAGACTTATAATATATTAAAATTCTAAAACACTTCCAATATATCTTATCAAACTTTCACTAGTATCTAACATAATATAATACTAAAATTTTTTATATTATAATAATTAAATTGTATAAATTTTAAGTCGTTCTTAATATTTTACCAATTACACTGTACATTACAAAATAATCTATTTAAGGTACTTTCAGTAAAAGTATTGCGTTTTTCATAATCTACTATATCTAAAACTTAAAAAGTAAAGAGTGAGTTAAAATTTAATAGATATTCACATGTAATTAATATTTGTCAAGTATATTTAAAAATAATTATACTCTTAATTAATTAAGTTAATATAATGAGAATATGCATCAATAAGTATATATATAAAAATACTAAAATAACAACACATAGTGGTTATAAATATGTACAATGCATAATTTAAGAGCACTAATCCTAGATATTATCGTCTAAAAATATGTAATCTGGGTACTTCAGGAGCTTTATAGTTGAGAATCATCACCCATGATTTTAAGTTTACGAGTTTTCACTGAGGGATTGAAATCAAACTCATAGTCATTGATGCTAACTAAAAGTTATACAATATTTATTAATCTAATCACACACAGTAATAACAAAACAAGTTATTTATATTATTCTACAAAATTATAAATATCGAGAGTATAACTTACAATAATAACATTATTGAATTTTTAAAAAATTTATGCAAATTTTTTTTTATTAAAATATTTAATTATATGTGATCTATTTACCTGAATCAAAAGTAAATACATTTTTACAACTCACTTACTCCCTGTTTTTCGTCTCGAGCACTAGTCAATATAATTTTTTATCAATATATAATTACTAAAATAAACTATTTGAATTTCTTAAATAAAAATTATTAAAAATAATCAATTATAAAAAAAATTCTTAAATATGAGTAAATTTATACAAATAACTTTTAAAATATTTACACTTAAAGGAAAAAAATTACTAAAATTTATTATTTTACCCTAAATCATAAGAAAATTTATTATTTTACCCTAAATCATAAGAAATTTTATTCTGACCTCAAAATTTTTATTATCTACATAAAATTTTAATTTACGAAATAAAATAAAATTTTTAAAATTTTGCATTTTCATCTAGTCAAAATTCGACAAATTTTATCTAATTTTCAATAATCTCGGAGAACTCTTCGGATCAAACTATCAAATTTAACCCAAAATCTATTAATTTAGTATCTAATAGTTTAAAATAATAATAACTTTTACTATTAAATTAATGAAACAAAAATTTAATATTTCTTTAAATTTTTTAAAATACAAAAAATCTTACTTTTATCTCTTTTTTTTTCTTCTACTCCTACTCCTTTTTCTTTCTTTCTTCTCTTTTATTTTCTTTTCTTTTTCTTTCCTATATCTTCTCTAATCTTTTCCAATTTTTACTATTTACTTCTTTAAATATACATGAACTGGGCTAATAGGCTGGGCATGACAGAGGCAGTTGTGCGCTAAGAGAAGCCACACTTCATTAACTTGTGGCCGTAAAAAGTTTAGGGAAATTCAGGTGGCCTGGTAGTTGGCATTTAAATTTGTTTGCTCAGATGTAGAACATGCATGTATTCAACAAACCTTAGCCAAAACCTGCATAAAGAGACTCTCCTCAATATGGATTAAGAAAGAAAACCAAGATAGATGTAGTCTGGGCTTAAGGGCGAGATCTCATCTCAACACATTAAACTCATATTTGTCATCCCTTAATCCTTCCAATATCTCCAGTCAAAGAAATCAGAGACGCCCTTCTGGATTTTGTTCCAAAACCATATGCACGATCGGCTTTCTGAATCTCCTTACAGCAATCATATATGATTGACAAAAGTTCGCAAGCTAAGCTAGCGTACAATTAAACTGTTAAGAAAATAGAATGCGCTGAATTGGTCAAGAGGTTACTCAGCTGTTAAGGATTGATAAGCTAGAATGTGCTGCTCATTTTTCTTTTCATTTTCTTTGTCATTTTCCTGTTAACCAGACACTGTTCTCAAATCTTATCTTAAACACTATCTATTCATCCAATATCCATAAGGTATTTAACTGTGCCGGCTGTACATGAACAGCATAGATCAATGGAAGTTTTTGACAGGATACTGCCGGAACTAGCAAGTGCAATTCTGCAGTAGTAACGGATCGAAAATTGAACAATCTGTGGCAAGTTTTGCAGTGTTTTCATCATGTAGGAAAAAACTACTCAGCCTACTCTCAACAGACAATTTCTTGGAGAAAAATATTTACTTGCCTGGTAAGGTAATTGCCTAAACACGACACTGCATTAATTGAATGTAAACAAACATCTACAAATTTTGACGTGCATATAATCATCACATCAGCCGCAAGCTGACAACATGTGTAAGTCTCCAGAACTCAGTGAGTATATCAGAACGACCAAAGAGCAATGCATATGCATGCACATGGCAGCCAACAGCCATAGTATAGACATGGACCACGAATTGCCATAACATAGAGTAGACATGACACAGCTTCTTAGAATTATTGATATATTGCAATCACTATATATAAAATTAGAATTATATATAGAATTTAAAGAAAATTTTTGAGTCGGCAGTTTTATAATATCAACTATAATAATACAATAAAATTATCTAATTAATGGTAAATTGCTCATATCAGACACGGTTCTCTAGAATCAATACATTCAGAAGGGGTTTTGAGAGTTTTCTCAATGATAGGGCTTCATTGTGAAATCTTGAGCCTGTCCGACATACAAGAAAATGGGCCTCATTCCATGATCCTAGTTATTAATCGACTAAAATGATGCAAGTCTACTGTTGATCCAGCTTTTCCAAATCGATCTGTTCGGTATGAGAAAATTGTAAGCCGAGGAGGAAGACTGTTAGTCGAAGTAGTCTAGTCTTTCTAATCAATTTCACCTTGTGATCGTCCTTTAATGTGTGTTTCAACGTGCCTATTTTTCATTTTTTTAATAAAAGAATTTGAAATACTCTACTGTCATACAATTTTTAACAATATTGACCGATTATTTAGAATCAACCATCGGAATCACAATGTAAAAACTCTTCCTTTCATTATCTCCTCTGCTCCGTTTACCTCCTTTTGCTCTGTGTCTTCTTCAAAAGGAAAATTTTACAGTTACCCACTTTTGTAATTCTGTTTACTCGGTGGATATACATACATAACACGCGCATACATACGTGTATATGTATACATAGGCAGGTGTTTTGAGTAGTAAGAAAATGAATTATTGGGATCATGACAATGACCCGGTACTCTTGTACATGGTTTGCGTTTGCTGGTCGCCACTTCACTGTTTAAACCTTCCATGGCATTAAGAAACTGTCTTCTTCTTCTCATCCATGGCCAGGTTTTATATAATTTTGTACCCGAAAGTAACATTTTATACATGTTTTCAGGATTAAATTTAATGAAACAGCTCAATCGCTTTGCAGAAAATAGTGAGAGCCTGCGATTTCTTTATTGATGATAAAATTCAAGAGATAGAAATTTATATTAGCCTTATTATATAGAACTACCAGCACTGATCGGTCTCCCAGTTTCTAGTGGCAGAGCCGGAAAATCTGGAAGCCCTTGCTGCCGGCTGTTTACGTCTGATGAAAAGATCTCTATCGTAACTTGCCCGTTTGTCAGGATCGGATAACGTGGAATACGCTGCATGGATTTTCATGAACTCGTTTGCCGACATTTCCTTTCGGTTGACTGCCACCACGTCTGGATGACACGTTCTCGCCAGCTTCCGATACGCAGCTTTGATTTCATTCCCACTGGCGGTGTTCGGAACCCCCAGGAGTTCGTACAACGAAGCAGAGGAAGAAGCAGCGATTGCAGCCATTTAAGGAAGAGAATTTCTCGACTATGGTGATGATCTTCTCGGCGTAAGTTGCCGCAACAACTCTAGGCCTGTGGGGGGTGGAGATTGGAGAAACGGGCTTGGAAATGAAGCCGGTATTTAGTGTTGCAGAAGATGATGAAGAAGAAAGCTTGGGATGATTGAAATGGCAGAAATTGCAGGGGTTTTATAGAGAGACTATGAAATGTTGATTTAAGTTTCTAGTAGATATTTTTCGTTAGATATTTTCTGAAAATCTTATCCACTGTCCTGTGCTGAATCAGCTTATTGATTTTTTATATACACTTTTTCCTGTTCATTGGCCCACCGTCCTCTGTGTCACGGGCACCTTTCAATGCTCGACCATTCCAATCTGCCTTTGGAAATTCCTTCCACAAATCTTCGTCACCTCCATTAGCACTCCTAAAATATATTTAATAAACACATAATTAAAAATAATTTACTTTAAATTTTTATTTTTATTATTTAATTAATTTTAAGAATGTACCAAACTTCTCCTTGTTTAGCAAGAGTATATTTTTATTCAAAACACTAGTTTCTCGAGTAGATCAATCATGGTCTTAACATTTTTTATTTGTCTTCTCATCATGTGGCTTTGTCTTTTCATGTTTCTCAACCTAAATAGTCTTTCTTTCTAGCCCCCACAGTGAGCAGCATATTTTAACGTACTTGTGCGTGAACCCTTTTCTCATGCCCAACACCATGTGCCATTTCGTGCGTGCACTGTCTCGCATATGTTGCCTTCCTTACTCTCAAGCTCTCATAACTTGGCTGCCTTTCCACGCCCGTGTTGTGCATCAACCCATGCTCACCTTTACTTCATGCCCTAGGATTAAGGTGCAAACCTAGTTTCGAACGTGCCCTTCAAGCCTTTGCTTTCAATTTTACACTAATAAATAATATCTTGTCATATAAAGTTATACAAGTCCATTATATATCGTATACTTTTTTAAATAAAATTAAAAATTAAAAATAAAAAATCTTAATTTTGCATTAACATTAATTATAATTAATTAAGATTAATAAGCTTTTTAAAGGATGGATAATAATTTTTCTTTTAAAGTTTTAAGGGCACGTGACATTTTATTACAACCAAACGTGAGTTCTCGCACGTGTCTAAAACTCCCGCCAATTACCATGTCTTTTATTATTATTATTATTGTTGGGAAACTCTTCTGGGTTAGGGTTGAAAACCCGGAGGTTGAAAGATGACGAGCAAGAAGAGGAGAAGGAGGGAGGAGCGACCCGCGATTCACCCCAAAAACAAGTACTCCGAAAACGCGCCAGATTTCGCGCTCTTGAGTTCTCAATACCCGTCCTTTGAGCCTTACGTTTTCTACTCTCGTGACGGTCGACCCAGAATTGATTGGACCGACTTCAACGCGACCCGGGAACTGACACGGATCCTGCTCCTTCACGATCACGGTCTCAATTGGTAATTTAGCTACTCTTATGTTCTTTGCTCGGTTAGTTTTAGTGAATTTGAAATGGCTTTCGGCTTTAGGTCAGTTTATTAGTGCTTTGATTGACGTTGGTTTCGTCTAGTTGATCATTCTCTGTTTCAAGGTTTGGGTTTAAATTGATGAATTGATGGTAGTTTTGCTGCAAACGAGTTTGAAAGCTGTAAACAAAAGTCGCCTATGGTAATTTGTAGTCATACTATCGGTGTTAGTGATACCTTCAGTTATTAAAATAACACCATGCTTGAATGTTGGTTTGGTAACTTTAATGGTTGTTTGAAATACAATAGAATCTATTGGTTCTGCTTATCAAATGTGTTATTAAACCATAAAAGTTTTGATACTGTTAATAATAATGAGCGTGAATGTTATGAACTTTTTATGGTGACCAAACAGAAAATTAGCTAGACTAAGCCGAACACCTGAACTTAATCAAGTCTCAAATGGAAAAAATAGTAGTCTTTATCTTTTTCCTTGATTTGCTTGCACGTCAACTGGTGCTTACAGTTCTGTGGAAATTTGCTTTGTAGTTCAGTTCATATGAGTTGCTTTTATCTTGTGGGGATAGTTTCTAGAACCTGAACACTGCATGAAGATATGACATGTTGGAACATGGAATTTTGGGTATTGGAATATTTGGTTTGAAAGGGACCCCTTTTTTATGTCTCCAAGTTTTTAGCTGTGATGAAACCTGGCTGTTACTGAAATTTTGCTTTAAGTTTCTCTTACTTATGAGGTTGATGATATCAAAGTTTTGTGTTTGTGATTATTTTAATGTGAAATCAATCTTTTAGGTGGATTCCTGACGGGCAACTCTGCCCCACAGTGCCTAACAGATCGAACTACATTCATTGGATTGAAGATCTTTTATCCTCCGACATTATTCCCAAAACTTCTAAAAATGGTGATAAAGTGAGGGGTTTTGATATAGGAACTGGAGCAAACTGCATTTATCCACTTCTTGGTGCTTCTCTTCTTGGATGGAGTTTTGTTGGGTCTGGTAGCATTTCATGTCATCATGTTAATCCAATGTGAATGTTCATGATTTATGTTTGTCCTGCAAAAGTCGATTGAATTTTGATGTGGTTGAACTTGGCTGCAGATACGACCAATGTAGCATTGGAGTGGGCAGCAAAAAATGTTAAAAGTAATCAACATATTTCGGAACTGATTGAGATTAGGAGGGTTGAAAGTTGTGAAAACATCCTTTCTATTCAAGAATCTCATAATGGTAAGTCAGCACAGGAGGAAAGCAATTTGGTTATCAGTGGTCACATGGATGAGGAGGCAGAGCCTTTGTCCTCATCTTCATTTGATCTGCCTATCGGTGCAAATAGGAGTTATCATGGGCCACCTATACTTCTTGGAGTCGTCAGGGATGGTGAGAAGTTTGACTTTTGCATGTGCAATCCTCCATTTTTTGAGACCATGGAGGAAGCAGGACTGAATCCAAAAACGGCTTGTGGTGGGACCCCAGCAGAGATGGTATGTCCAGGTGGAGAAAGGGCTTTTATCACTCGTATTATTGAAGACAGTGTTGCATTGAAGCAAGCTTTTAGGTGTTCTTCCTCAACACACCCTGCTCTATGCATCTCTTATACACCATATTTTTTTCAATCAAAAATTAACTTTCGCATTTCATACTTTTTTAGGTGGTATACTTCGATGATTGGGCGGAAATCAAATCTTAAGTTTTTAATAGCAAAGCTCCGTGAAGTTGGAGTTACCATAGTAAAAACAACAGAATTTGTCCAAGGCCAAACATGTCGATGGGGCCTTGCTTGGTCTTTTGTGCCTCCCACCAGGAAGATAATGTCACTTCAAGCGGCCGAAAAGAAAAACTTGTCTTTCATGCTTGAGGTTTGGTTAAACAATGTTTCTTACCTTTTCGTTTTCAATGTCAAAAAGCTTTTACGGCTTGATTTTATAATCTTGAAGCTATTGGTTTGCCACAATGGAATTATAGGTCACGTGGCTAACTCATTGTTTGCTTGATTGGCAATTCTTGGACAAGCTACATCTCTTATGATTGTGAATACGTATGAAATGTATATATGCTACTTGTTGCTCCTACTAAGTGACATCTTATGGTTGAATTTCTATCTGTAGGGTGTTCAGCGGCAGTTTAATGCCATAGATGTATTGCGATCAATAGAATCCTTTTTCTGTGCTGGTGGTGCATCCTGTAAATTGAACACCTCCTCGTTTACTATTGATGTAAGATTACCACTGCTGGATTTATTGTGGTTTCTAATTTATAATTTATACACTGCTGGATTTACTGTGGTGTCTAATTTATATTTATGTAATATTTCTATGTACTTACATGCAGTAAACTCTCATTTTGATAGATCACCGCATCAAATGATCATTGTAATGCAATCCTGAAAAATGAGGTAAATCATGTTGATGGAGTTTCCACTAGCAAATATTTGGAAGAGACATCTAGTGGTTCAAGTTGTCCGCATGTTTCTGCAAATTCTTTATGTTTTCGTATTGTGGTATGCTTCTGCCCTGGACTGGCTTGAATAAATTGATTTCTGTTGTTAGAATCAACATATAATTGCACTATTATTTTTATAGGTCTTTCAACAAATCCCCGGTACTCTCCTGGTGAAAGGATCACAACAGCATAGAGATAGCCCACTCACAGGTTTTTCCTCTGCCTTTTTCATATTTTTAAATGATATTCTTCATGCAATACGGAGAGAATCTTTTTCTTAAATTATGCCCTACACTAGTTTTAAACTTTATATTATGATTACAACCTGGGAGCTACAATATTCTTATGATAGAGGTGTTTTGTCGTTAACCTTAGTTAAAGTATATTGAGGCATGAGCTATTCTATTTACAGGATTATTTTCCGCAATATTCCAACAATTGGAGGAAGATTTGAGATATAAATTTTGCAGTTAAAAGGCCAGTGTCAATTACCTCTAGTGAAATAATGCAAATTGCAAAGCATCTGCAGATTTAAACAGGTTTTCCATCACATACCAAGAAGATTGTAGTTCACGGAAGACCATTTAATCTAAATTGGCAGAAAAGAGTATCGATTTTGGAATGTCTACCTTTTTCATGTTGATGTTTCCCTTGTGATATTGTCTTACTAAATTCCATTGTAGATTATGTGTTATTATTGTTATTTTGACTGATTGTTTATTGGGTGAGTGGCAATTTGTGATTATGGACAAGAACCTTCTTTTAATACCCATTGAAAGATTAGGGCAGAAACGGAGAAGACTATGACATAGATTGGTTAGTGTCATTTCTTTCAGTTTCATGTGTTGCAGTTTTAATCTCTGTCCTGTAACCATTTGCAGTTCATGTGAATTTATTGCAGTTAAGCCGACTTAAATTTGTGTATTTATAGCTTCATAGTGCAAAATAACTGAAAATCAGTCAAACCAAATATAGGATAAGCTATACATTGACATGTTGTGGAGTAACTGTGAAAGAGCTTCACTAATTGTTAGGTGTAACCGGGAATTTACCAAACGTATAACTGTTGACTTTGAGCTTAATTTCTAGCGACATTGTCAAAGAATAAAGAAGTTTCTGGGAAAAGGGAATCCACAGGTGGCAGAGCCTACTGTCTTTCTTTTGCAGGCATAGATGGTGTATAATCCACCGTGAGCACGTGAATTTTTGTCTGAGCCTGGTTGAAAGGCCTGATAAGATTAACATGGTGGAAAATCTCATAATAAATTCAGCACGTAACTGTACGCAACCCTAAACAACAATCAAACAAACAAGTGAACGGTAAAAAATGGGAAGATTTGTTAAATTTAAGGACGCGAAGAACAGAACAGAAACTGTAGATATTTCTCAAGCTTTCCCTTCTATCCTAGCATGCGTAAGGCCGACGCATGCGTCAATGAAATCTTCATCTATGAAATCTGTCGATAAGATCTGCAACCTATCTGCACATCCCTTAGCGAAGCATTGATTTATAAACAGCCTAGCATGTCCATGAATCCGCCCTGTCACAGGTTTAACACACAATACTGGGTTGTCTGGCTTTGGAGTAACAGTGTTCTCGACCCTGTAAAAGAATTTTCTCGACGAAACTGGTGGCTGCTGACTCAAATGCTTCATATTGCTGTCGAATTTTGTCGATGGCAAATCTGTGTTGATCCAATTGTCCTTCAAATGGCCGGAACTCCATAAGGATCCTCCTACCTTGGGCTGTGGCGATTTCCTTGGCTTCCACACGCAAATTATTCTCTTTGGCAACAATTCCGCTATAGATTTACCAAAGACATGATCATCCTGATGAATTAGAAACTCCCCAAGTTGCTCTTCCAGGTACTTGTCGAACTCAGGAGGATCATTGTGCCCGAATTCCGTGCGAATTTCCAGGATTATAATCTCTGATTCCGTCTCTAATAGAAACTTCTTGATGTCATTGATCACAACGTCAACGCTGTATGTCAGCAGGATCCCATGACAAACTCGACGATTCTCCTGAATCCGAATATCAAGAATCCTAGTGCCTTTCACCAGCTGCTGATAGATAGACAAGTTTTGGCACTGCGCAAAAGGGCGACTTATTAACGGAATTCCAATCCTGTCAGTAGCAGAATCATGAGTTCCAGGCCACACAATCTTGTTAATATGAACCTTCTCAGGATTCAAACCAGCCATCCAATTCTTCCTGTCTTCGGGGCGGTAGTCACAGCCAGGGAAGTCAACGCCGGCATTTTCGCTGAGATCACTGAGAATTTTCTTCTCTGTTTGTACAGCTTTACGCTTCGCCTTCAGATTAGAAGCTTGAGCACCCATATTTTCGCAGAAGAATTAGTCTTCTACTTTCTGGAAATGCAACAGGCTGTGATGAACACGAACGTTTTGGCTTAACCCATGTCATTATAACGTCAAATTGATGGAAATTTAGCCTGTGTTTGTTGTGGGGACGTTAGATTCGTTGGATTAATTGTAGAAGTCAAATCAATACTTCTGAGTCACTGTCAAGTGCATAATTGTCTTTTCCTCTTGGATTTGTATGCCTGTCTTCGTTGTCGTTTCTATTTTTGTACGTACAAAAGACAAAGTTTCATTTTTTAATAATAAAATTATTTAGTTAATTAATAAAAATTATTTATTAATAATAAATAAAATTATTATTTACTATGATAATAACAATAAAGGTATAATTTATCCATTTATATCAAATAAGTCCACGAATCCTGTTGAAACTGAGGGCATTTAGTTTTCATTTCAATGGTTGTTGGGGGACTATATGATACAAATTAATAAAATATGTAATTTTTTGTAATAATATAAAAATATTGGGGATGTTTATTATTCTAATAACGAGGCTTCCATAAATTAGCTTGGACATGTGAATCACATGGTTTAATAGTATTATTAGTCTCAATATTTTAATCTCCATCCACTATTTCTTATTTATATTTTTAATGTTTATGCCTGACTATTGACAGGAGGAGCAGGTGAAACTACCCACTTGTTACCATAAATTATGGTAAAAAATTTTAGTTGAGATAATTTTATTTTATTAATATAATATAATAAAATTATTTAATTATAAAATTAAAAAATTAAAAAAATTAATTATTTAATTATTATTGTAAAATAAATTTATAAAATTTATTTTTAATTAATTTATTTATTAATAATGAATAATGTTTTCTCATTTTTACTAATAAGAATACTTTTTTTATCTAAAAGTTAAATTATAAAATAAAAATTTTAATGCGATTAATGTAAAATTAAAATATATAAATTTTAAAACGATTTATATAATAATTAAAATAATTTTATTTATGTTAAAATGTATTGTAATGAAACTCACCCTAAACTAACCTAAAAAAAAGCTACATGAAAACGAGCTGGAAAGATCATTTGAATTGATACAAATGGTGTATAATGTGGTCCAACTAAGGAGAAATGAATATGAAAATTATGAAATTCTAATAAAGTTGTTCAACCAAACAAAAGAAATCGAATCATTTGGACTGTATGCATAGTTGACCTGATGGGGAATGAAAGTTCTTGCTCATAGAGATGGATTCCTTAATTCCAAACTACTTGTTTCGGGCCAGCACAAACCTGACAGAGTTAACCAATGGAGGCATTATTCGATCACTCTGCACTCATTTTGGGTCTCCAAAATACTTATTTATTCACTAATGGAACTCCTTTACAGTAACTCGAGTTTCTGAATATCCTCGCATTGTTGAGCCTCTAAGCAATTAATTAATTAATTATATATACAACATAGAATCCCCAAAAATGATCCTTGGAAGATTTAAATTTGGTGCTCGAGTGCGGAACACAATGTAAAAAAGTGTGCCCATTTCATTATCTTATTACTTCTTGTGTTCTTAATGTTTATTGTATTTGGGTCCATTTAATTATAATTATGTAAAGATATTATCAAGCCAACAATTACCTACTCTTGTTGGATAACGATTGCAAGATATGATCGGTTGGACCAAAAAAGTATTAATTATGCTTTAATTCTTACCTAAATTTACCTATTAATGAATGATTAAATTTATTTATGTTATTACGTTCTATCTTATTAATAATTAAACACAGTTTATATTTATGCGGATAAAAATTTTAATATAATCTAAAACATATACGAGAAAATTTTATTGAGTGAAACGGTTGTATATTATGTTATTTGATTGCCCACGGATAAAATTTTAATACATGTTTCTTTTAAGTTGATTAATTATGATAACGAATTAAAGAAAATAAATTTGATATCGTATAATATAATTTTGTTGATTTTTTATTAAAACCTGTCTTGGATTAACCTGTCGCAAGTAATACATTACTAGCTAATAAGAAAGTAGATTTTTATGTGTTAAAAGAATTTTTTTTAAAAAATGTTTGGTAAGCTGATATGAAGAGAGAAATGCTCATGATCTAATTAGCTATAAATACATGTATATAAAATTAAAAATTTAATAAAATTAACGTAAAAATTAAAATTACAATAAAAAAATTTTAAATATAAAAATTTAAAAAATAATAAAATTTAAAATAATTAATATAAGAGTATAAAAAGCACGCGGCCCGAACAAATGGGTAGCTAGGGTTCTACAGTAAATACGATGAACGGTGATGGAGAGGCCAACGACAGCTAAGATTCTCGAATGAAGCTAATTATTTTAGTAATTCTACTCAAATACAAAGACAATTTCATTGGAAGACACAATGGTGCAAGAAGATTATGTTACATTATATACTTTATCTGGGATTAGGAGATAATGTAAATTATTGAGTGGGCAAGCAGATGTAGATGCAGATGCAGTAATCAGTAGTCCTTGTTCCCTTTTCTTTTGTAATCTGATGTTAGTGTTATCTATAATTTACTGATGATTGACACTTGGCCAAGCACCTGCTCGATCTCAGAGACATATGGATTAATGTATAATTGATATTGATATTAACATTAATTGGTTATAATCCTAGGACAGCATGGGTAGTTCCAGGAGATGTCTTATCTTCTTTGGATTGTGAAATCACGATTCATCACATGGACCATAGCCAATCAAATGCGGAAACACTGCCGCACACACAGCCCATGTATTGGCTGAATAAAAATACAAAGGGAGAGCAGATTTCGTTCGGCTTTTGATCACAGAATCTATCTTGCATATTATGAACCAATAACTACAGTTACGCAAGGACACATGTCCAATGCAGGATCTGAGAAATCCTGAAGACTGTTTGAGCATGTATAGGTCATCTGTGTATCCAAATCATCTTTACCCCGAAGACAAGCTTTTCCATGGACATGTCGACAGGTCAGTCAGCTTTTCAGACTTGGAAATTGTTTTATCTAATTTGCATTGGATTATCAATAACGTTTTCCGTACGTTAATAAACAAAATTATCTTCACTAATACTTGTTCGCATGTTTCACAAACCATAAGTCCCCTTTTCGGAAGATTGATTAGCCTGGCTGGAAAAGACACGGGAGAAATCCTACCGAAGAAATAATGCAATATTTTAGCCATACCTATGTCAAGTCCAGACCTGTACAGTACTCCTCCCATGAAACAGAGAAAACTAATTAACATAATTACTAATTATATTACAGGACATGGGAAACCAATATACTTGAACTGGTTCATGCATGCCAAAACTTGCTAAACATCACCTTTTGGTTCATATTAAAGAGCTAGTTTTCTGTCATGCTCGCAGCATTTTCCTAATTATTTTACCGCATATCGGTTTAATTAAGGTATCCGGAATGATATGGCAATGAATCAGGAATTGAATGGGAAAATATTTTTCAGAATCAATAGTCCCTTTTTCGTGGGGCAAAGGTAACACATTCTTCCATACTCAGTGGTTGCAGGTTCGCATGTTACATTTTTGCAGCATGGAACGAGTTCCAACATCCATAGATCCACTGACTTCTTTCAGAATTATAATTATAGTAGTAATTCATCCATAGTTCAGTCAGTGCCTCCCCAACTCCCATGGGCATTGAAAATGACAGCGGTACAGGAATGATTGTGATGAACCAACTGTTTGATTTAATGCATATTTATTCCACAGCTTTAGAGCTCACTTCCTTATCTCTTTGCCGATACTGCAAATAGCCCAAAAAGTTTTTCAGGACCTTACCAGAATAGTACTAAATCGAATTTTTCAACAGGCACCAAGCTCAATCAAAACGATCTACTGCTAAATATCTGTACAACCAAAAGAGTGAAAGTTTATTAACAAGTATTGCACCTTAGACATGTTTGGTGTGAATAAAAACTTGGAAATGAGCAAAAACGCATGCATGCAGAATACGCCCTGCTCGCTCTCATGAGCATTTTCTCTGGAAAAGCCAGCTAAATGTCTCCTTGTATGTAGATAAATAGCAAGTTGGTACTACTTTTTTTCAAGTACAAAGTAGCGAATCGAAGAGGGCCTGTAATGTCGACGTTAGTATAACCAATTAAGTTCTTGGACTTTTAGATGGGGTAGATGATTGACAGGTGCCAATTCCAACCAACCGAGCAGAAGAATCAACCTTTTTGTTTTTACATTAGGGTTGCGTGCGTCTATGCCACAATTTTCCTGCTTTAGAAACCTTAATTGAAACAAAATAAATAAAAACAAGACAGTGAGGATGAGTTTTGTCTTCCATTCACCACTTTCCTTAGCATAGCCGCCACCTTTGGCAGATCCACCAGCAACGGAATTCCCACTTCAAAAGAACCAGCCTTAAAACTATATTTTTTCCGATGAGATTCGGTAATTACATCCGGTGATTAGTTGTTAAATGCAAAATCAGAAGAGAATCCTTTTTACGGCAATGCCTCCCCCAGGAGAGGGCTTAGTTTAATGATGTCACTTATTGTTCATTAATTTTAATTAATATTAGGAATTATATATATATATATATAACCAATAATAGACAAATTCAAGCAATGTAATCATTAAAAATTGTCATTATATATAAATAGTAAGAAAAAAACCCTTTAATGTACAGGCAAAATACGTTGACGTTTTGAGATTGCAATTATTAGATAGCTTAATTAGGCTAATTTCATTTTGTTTGTATTTTAATCATAATTATTATTTAAAAGAAAGAAATTAAAATTGCTGACGTGGCATAAGAGAGTAACCCTTGGTTTTGCTAATAACACGTGTCAGTCATCTATTTGTTCACCACACAAGTCAATACCGCTATTGCCAAGCTCTCCCCCGCCGAATCGGGGGCGCCCTGAGACTCCAGGGAAATCCCTCCCCTTACCCGCGCGTACAAAATTAATACACTCGTCTTCAAACGTTTACACCTGTCCCTGTCAGTGTTCTTTACTGATTTACCTGCTCTCTCGATTCTCTCCCGGACGTCAACGAGGTTTTGTTTGATTCACTCGGACACATGTCGTAATGATAAAGCGAGTACATTTGATGTGTTTGATGCATCCGCGAGTGGAAAATTTGAAACCGCTTATCTGTTTTGGGCCTCACAGAACAGCTCCATGTTTCCTTAAATGAGAGTCTTTTTCCTTGTCTCAAAACCACTTGCAGAAATTTTCCATAATCATAGATTTGGCATTTTCTTTCTTCTTCGTAGTCAAGCTCAGAACAAGTAAGCTTTTTGTGTTGTCTAGTTACCTAATTTGTTATATTCTTCTTTTTGTCTGTGTTCTTGCAAGTACTCTCTTTCGAATCTCCATGGTTGACCTAAATCTGTGGAATTCAGTTCTCACTTGTTTCAGTGTTTCTGCTGTACAGCAGTGTTTAATCTTTGGATTATTCTTCTAGTTTTGAGCTGATTCTATAACAATTCTTAGTCTGATTTTCTGATTTAGGAACAACAGGAGGGTCATCGGAACTCTGAACGAGATGGGGAGGGGGAAAATAGTGATCCGGAGGATTGACAATTCGACGAGCAGGCAAGTGACTTTCTCAAAGAGAAGAAATGGGTTGCTGAAGAAAGCCAAGGAGCTTTCAATACTTTGTGACGCAGAAGTGGGTCTAATTATTTTCTCCAGCACTGGCAAGCTCTACGAGTATGCAAGCACGAGGTTTGATCATCTCTCTATATTTCTTCATGTGCAAAATAATTTTTTTTTCAATTCCCGCTTGTATTGTTATATATACTTTCTGTTCATGTATGTAGATTTATTTGCTAGCCAATTTTGTGCTTTATATCGCCTTTCTTTTTCGATCTCCTTCTATTTTCAGCATTGAGAATGATAGTTCAGTGAATGACTTTCAATTGGGATATTGCTAATGCATGGGATTGAAGCTAGTGTTTGTGTTGCATTGAGTTTACTAACATAAAATATAGCAGCCACCTTTTGACTGTAAGAATGTATGCTTTTCTTTCCTTTAAGATGGAGGACTGAAATATTTTGGCTGTTATGATGTACCATTTGTGGATAGATTGGTGAGAAGCACCTTCTGTTTTACAGTAAGGTATATATTCTTACGTGAGATGTAGAAATGGTTTAAATGGGGGTATAGAGAAAATCTTCGAGTGGGAGTCCAAAGAAAAAGGAAAAATGCTTAAATGGGATTCTTCCCACGACTTTCCTCGGAGGAGATTCGATAAACAATGCACATAGCATACAACTTTAGTGACAGAAAGCTCTATGCTTTTTCATGCATCAATATTGAGATAAACGTGCCTGGATGCATATATGTTTCTGTAGTTCTGCCACATGAAAGTTGTACTCTGTGTAAAGTGAAGGCATATTGGTCCTCCATTTGATCACAACTTAGTTCACCAAGCATGACCATGTTCTGCACCTCGATGCCATTATAAACAACACACTTATAATAGTCTTCTTATAAGTCCTCGATCTGTTATTACATATATAGGTATGTTGTCAAAATTTTGTTCTTTCACTTACAACAAACCCAACTCCCATCTCAAATATAAACACAAATTAAGCTAATATCATTAGTATATAATGACTAATTAATATTTAAAAACATTAAGATTGAAAATTTGTATTCTAATGTGTATGTATGGGGATTAGCCACACTATATCCATGTAATATTACATTCCAAAGAATTTTCAATTATAAAATTTGAAACAAGCAAAAAAAAAGTGTTAAAATATATAAAACAAACCACAAACAATTCCTAAATAAAAAACTTTGAACATGTTAAAAATATATATATATTTTTGAAACATATTGTTAATAGTACTTGAAATATGAACGAAAAACTTAAAACAATTTTTGGAAGACTTATAGATCTAAGGGTACATGTATATATCATAGTCTAGCTTGTATATATAAATTGATAATTAGAACTCAATCATGTAAAGACATACTAAAAACATCAACAAATGATTAGATAATAATTTGAATTTAGCTACCCATATTTTTTCTTTTTCTTTTCATATCTAGCAATTTTTCTTCTTTTCGTTTTGAAATTTTCAAGATTTTCAATAGAAAATATATTTTTCTCTCTTGATATGTTTTTTGTTTCAACAAACACTGAAGCTTGTTCTTACAAAGATGCTACATAGTTAGGATATAATCCTAGCCCTAATTTCAATAGTAAATCAAATTTCCAGTTATCTCATAATCTTTGGCTATGGATTACTTGTAATTCCACTCTAGGATTGTTTTTTCAGTAACACATGCAGCCTTTATGTTGTAGAATGTCAAGAACTACTTGCTCATATTGCAGCCCAAGGCAAATAACTTCAGTTCGTTTTCAGTTTCTTCTATTTCTTAGGGTATGAATTAAACTTTTAGAAGGGCTTAAAAACCACCGTAGAAGATGTAACCTTGTATGGGTGGGCATCTTCGGAGTGTCCGGTTTGAGTACTAATTGATTAAATTGTGGATTTGGATTTAACTCAAAGCAATCTAAATCAATGATTTAAAAAAAATGAATCAAATTGAATTAAATCAATAAAAGTGTCGGTTTTGATTTGATTCGGTTCAATAATTTGAACTAAATCTAAATTAAAATTATTTTTTAAATTTGTAGGCTTTAACTTTCAAAACAAAAATTTTTTTCTAAAATTTTATATTAATTAAATTTAAACTAAGTAATTTGACTAAAATAATAAAATATAAATTTTAAAATAATTAGATTGATTCAATTTTTGATTTGAATCAAATCTAACAAAAAACTGAACCAAAACTTTTCTTTTTTTTTGGTATTGATACTGAGTTAATAATTTTTTAAACCAATCCAAATCATCCGGTTAATTGGAAAAGGTTTGGATTGATTCCTCTCAAAAGTGCTTGCTCTATTAACTTGCATAATTCCATGAGTTTAGAAGTTGAGCAATTCCATCTACCATGCACCTTGAAGAAAACTTGAACCCTTTGGATTGGGAATTGCATCTGTGCAATGTTTCTGTCATTCACTCGGTACATCTTAGAAGGAAAATCATTTTAATCTTTCTTTGATGTTGACCTTAGCATATCTTTTTCTTTGATATTATCAAAAGAAAGCAAATTCGTTGTTACAAGGATTAAGAAATATTCATAGTTGAGTTATGGCTTCCATCTTGTTGCCCCAAAATAACAAATCATTTATGTCTCTGCATGGATTAGGATATAGACTTAAGCCGGCCCTTATTGATTTGTGTTCTGCTTGATTTACATCATTACTCACAAAATTTTACTGCAACACTTGTGATATGAAAGTGTTTATTGTTGCATATGAATTTGCATTGTTCTTTACTTGTAAACTATACCATCTCTTTCCTGGAAATTAACGCAAGAAGATAAGAGAGAATATAGTTTCAGCAGCACTGTGAGAATAAAAGAAAAGCAGTTTTACGAAATTCTATACTATTTAACGCATTAGATTTGTAATTCTGATAGCATCTTCGTGAAGTGAACCCCTGTGTGCCATGACAATTATATTTTGGGATGCAGCATGACTGCAGTTATTGAACGCTACAACAAACTGAAACAAGAACATCATCAGCTGCTGAGCCCTGCCGCAGAAATCAAGGTAAGTTTCTTCGAACCGAAGTAAGGACTCTGCTTGTTTATTAATTGCTTTCTCTATTAAACGGCAACTTTTTCTAGCATTAGTCGGATGTTGCATTCTCATTTCTCAAACTTATACTGCTCTAGAATTTATAAAATCATATTAATTGCATAGAAACATACTGGTTATTCATGTTCATGATCTGTGTGTGCTTGTGCGTGCATGTGTTTTTCTCTTTTTGATCCAGAAAGCTAGGTTTTGGATTTACTATTGCTGAGACAGTGGGGGATTTTTTTTACTAAAAAAAGTATGGCTCTGATATTGTTGGCATGTGCGAATACAGTCTTAGTTCCGGATAGAAATTTCAGTAATGCCAGCAGTAGTCTAAATCACAAAAGGAAAATTTTGTAGGGTAAGTTACAATACATATGAATTGCCTCAGTTGAGTAGTGAGTCTATGGTAACTGAAAAGTCATGTTCCCCTTCAAGTTAGTAGCATGGTGTCAATCGCGAGGAATATGGGAGGAAGAACATTCTGATTGGGAAAGAACAAGCACAGTAATGTGACTGAAGCAACAAAGATTCTTTACTGGTCCTCAGAAAGATGACAATGGAGTATTGATCTTAACTTGGGAAAGTGAACAGTGCCGCAATTATCACTAACACTAAAAACTCTTATGTATAGGTGAGAGGATCAGTGATAAGTACTAGTGACTAATGTATTTTCCAAGGTTCTTAACTGATTTGATTACGAAATTGAGAAGAAGCACAAACCCTAGACTCTTTATAACCAAGAAGAGTTTGGATTATTTGTTCATCCAAGTTGAGCATGCAGCCAATTCTATTGCTAGGAGACAGAAACTGGTCTGGGTATCAGGAAAAGAGCAGTTAGTAAGACTTAAGAGTGCTCAACTGTGAGCAGGGAGTGCTGATGATATCTTTGGCATTGAGTAGCTTCTCTCAGAAACTAAAGGAGTGAATTCCAACAAATTGCATAGTACCGTACTTGCTGTTTTTGATTGTCCTTAGAAATACGTCATTGGAAGGACTTCTTGGTTTCCATTATTCGCGAAATGGCCACCAACTACCTTACATTGGCTTTGATAGAATTTGAACGCTCAGATAATCACTTCTAGGGCTCTCTGTTGTTGCATTCTTTCTTATTCTCGCTTCTTCGTCATCTTCCATGCATGCATGGTTGACAACAATACGCCGTCGTCCATGCCATGGATATGCGTATTACACGTACATATACCTGTACTATATATATAATTTTTTCTCACGTATCTCTTCCTGATAATATAATTTTATTAGTAACTCCCGGACATATTTTTTAATATAATCAAATTTTAATTTTTTATTCTTATTTACTTTTATGTTAATTTTTGTAAAAAATTTATTTTATTTTTATATATCATATATATATATATATATTAAATTTTATATTTTATAATTTTTTTTTAATTTCAGTTCAATTATTTCAAAATTTTCTTTTTTAGTCCACATTTAATCAAAAGCGATGGGAATCACATCCTGTGTGACCTGTCCGGATACAGTTGCATTACAAAGACTTTGCTGCCTTACCTTTCTCATTCTATGCATACAACCTCTACTTTCACAGATCACTTATGTACAGCAACCGCACGAGTTTAGTGGAATCGAAAATTAGCAAGACTGCAGTTTTGTAACTTCGGGGAACACACACAAACTAAAACTTCCCACAACTTCTCTGACCAAAGAAAGCCTGAAAAATCTACACAAATCGTTTTTTTCAACAAAATTCATGATACTCATATCTATTTTCGATACATTCTTTCCAAAAAGGTCCGCTAAAAGTACTACACATGCCAGAATCATACGAACGGGCCAACAAAATGTAAGGGCCTGAAAGAACTTAAATCTTAACCACTCAAAAGGAAATAGAGAGCTGCATTTGTTCAAGAGATGCAGTTCATACATCAAAATTTTAAGACTTGTTATATTAGTAAGAAAATGTCTTGCCTTTCACATGCTAAAAAAGACATTAGCCAAACGTCATGAAAATACAGTGCAATTCCACGCAATCTGCTGCTAGGTACTTGTCACAGAAGTCATAAGATCACCAACTGACTACTGCACAATGGTTCTTTCATGCAACATGCTCTCTGAATCTTGATCTTTCTTCAGCAAATCTCATCCTCCAGAAGGTCAACTGAGTGCTGCAGGACCTCCAAAGGCCATAGGTATT
Organism: Xylocarpus granatum; assembly: GCA_019650275.1. NCBI lineage: Eukaryota > Viridiplantae > Streptophyta > Magnoliopsida > Sapindales > Meliaceae > Xylocarpus > Xylocarpus granatum. Next base: position 113,845 of record BNST01000695.1, read on the forward strand.
AAGTTCATACGTTTCAAAAATTAATAGCCTTTGCCAAGTCATATTAGACAACTTAAATACTGTCCTGAATACGTGACAATTTGAGTCATCAATTAGAATCCCCAGCAAACAATAAATAAAGTTCACTCATAATTGTTTTTGACTCCATTCTGCAGGTTCTCTCAGTTGCCCCATTGCTACTACTCACCAACTGCCACTTTTTCTTCCATCATATAAAAGGCGAGTAGTCACTGTGAGCTCTTGGTCCTAGCTCTATGAATGGACATCTAAATCAACCATCAATTACCCCACGCACCTCAATATGTGACTACTTGAAACATTATTACTTTCCCTGCTTCTAAATACAGCTTCATGTGTCACTTTCATTGCCATCAAGAACTCTAGAAGCCCAGAACAATTTCACATGTCAAGATCAATTGGACAATTAAGAGGTAAAAAATCCAGCCATACCAAGTTCTGATTTCCTCTTCAACAGGGCTTATGATCAAAATTTGCATCAATCTTATAAGAAATTCAGTGGCAAGCTTCATCTCAAACACAATGCAAATCATCACAACCCTCGATGCTGTTTTCCCAAAATGAAACTTTGTTGTTCAGCATCTTGGACTAGCCCTTGATATATAATGAATGTCAAGCTGTCGCTTCAAATTGTGAGGTAGTATGGGAATCATTAGAATAATGTAAGGTAAACAGTGATTGACATTAATGTTTTCTTTCAAAGCACAAAGTACTAGAGAAAACTTATACTGATAAACTAATAGCTACATCTTCAATCAGAGCATTATCAGTGAACTCATAGAACAAAGAAATCACATACGGTTAAGCCTTATATAAAGGATCAAGTAGTGCTCCCAAATATTTAGTCTTATACCAAGGTTCAACGATACCCAGATACAGTTAACAGTGCATTGCATCAAGGATCCACCTTACTACCACTAAACTCTACGATGGTGAAAAGCATGGAGAGTTGGTTAAGAAGGCAGCAAAAGCACATATAACCCATGCGGGGCTAGCCCCTTGTGATTTCCTCCTAAAAGGTTTGAGATTCAATTCCCATCATGGTTTTGGATATTGTGCACCCTCAAGTTTAGGGTCTAACAGGTACCTAACACAGTCATAGACCATAGTTTCCTATTTCCCAAAGATTGTATGGTTCAACAAACTCAGGTTTGCAGACACATTAGGGGGATTAATGGGTTCTCAGCTGGAAAAAATTAATAAGCATATAAAGCACATACACAACAAGACAACTGACTACATAAAGAAAGAAATGTACGGTAGTGAAATGAAAAAAGCTAGAAATGGAAATGCAGAATAGAGTTAATCTTGATTTGATTAGTATGTCTATGGTCAAGGGAACTATGCACTATATAGAACTAGTCCTGTTACCTTAATGCATAGGAATAGGAGTAAGTAAAGAAAGAAAAACCTAGACCAACAAGCAACCATCTCCATTGCACTAACTCTATAACAACAACAATTTTAGCTCGATACTTGTTCTAATTGACAGAGCTAGTAAGAATTGCTTGCTGCCTTGGAAAATAGGTTAGTCTCCTAAAAGAAACACTATGCTTAGATTTATGTCACCATTTGTGCCAATGGTTAAAAAAATGCTCATAGTTTAAATGAAAGAGAAAATTAAATAAATTTCTACAATAATGTGATTCGAAGATACTATGCATGATTGCAAGTGAAGAAGCAAACTAGCATACACACCATGCATGATTGCAAGTGAAGAAGCAAACTAGCATACACACTATGCATGATTGCAAGTGAAGCAAACTAGCATACACAATGGAATCACAATGTAATAATGAGAGAAAAAAAATCACCATCAACAAGAATACAATGCGACATAAGGTAAGAAATCACCATCAACAAGAATACAATGCGACATAAGGCAAGACAAAAGGACCTCTCATCATTTCCTTTAAGTTCCATTCTTGAGAGTCTATTTTGTAGGTCAGACACTTAAAGCATTGGATACAAAATTGCACATTTCAATACATACAATACATAGTATCCAATCATTTGCAGCTACAACTTTTAGGACACCTAACCGGTTTGCTCATAGTATCCAATCATTTGCAGCTAAAACTTTTAGGACACCTAACCGGTTTGCTCCCCTACATTTGCCTCTCAACTCAATGTTGCCTAGCAGAGTACTTTTGCCAATAACATCTTTGTATCTTTATGCATTTTATGGGTCCACCAATATCATTAGAAGTATGGTTTATGTTGATTACAAAGAGTTTCAAATGCTCAAAAATTTATTGACTTGCCATTTACACACTTGAAGTGAGAAAAAATAAGGCTACTAAGAATAAGCCACTTAAATTGCTTCAAGAATTGTTGAGGTTAAAGATCTTCTTAACTACCCTTTTAAAAAAGCTTTCAATATTGAATTCTATCAAAGTTATCTCCAGTAAAATCATGGCAGCAACATACAAGAGAGAAGCAAAATTACACTTACTAGAGCCCGAATTATTGTCAAAAACTCCTCGAACCAAACCTTACATGTTTAAGACCATACAATATTTTCTAATGTTTGTACATTAAAATTGCACAAAAACACAAGAAAAGAAATTCTATAAACTCCTTGTATCAAAACCCCTTTCCAAAAAATTTATTGACATTCATAGGCTAAGCTTTATGAGAAATGCATCTAAAGTAATCAATATATGTATACTTATACAATTTTTGCTACAAGACCAACAAACTCTTTCGTAATCAATCCCATACTTACAAAGTCATCGTAAAACAACCATTGAGAGCTTACATGCTTACTAGGAAATGGACCAATTCGTAGAAAATGTTTCTCATCGCTGCCACCATTGCTTAGATAGATCGAGAATGCCCTTCTTGCAAGGGTAAAATCAAGATGGTTAAAGTTTCATCACTTTGCTCTAGTACTACCTCACCTTTTGCACCCAAAATATAGGCCCTACCATTCCCAAACAAGAATATTATCATAGAAAATCTAATCTGTAAGAGAGTGCAAGAATAGGTCTTTTTTTTCCTATCAAAGGTGCATCCAAATGAAAAAGTATTACCTAATATTGTGTTGCAAACATCTAGATAATGATCATCATATCATTTGTAGCTCAATTGAAGTCATTTGCAATACTATCACTTACTTCAAAAGTCCTTGATATGTTCATGCCATGTCGATACAAATTATGGTCAAACCTAGTTTCTCATAAATTTATTTAAATTTTTAGCTTCCTAAATTCCCTTTCATATCATATCAGTATCATATTATCTCTTTCTTACTTAATATTTTATTTTTTCCTTGCTAGTTTTGGCAGAGGGAGGCAGCAAACTTGAGGCAACAATTGCAATACTTACACGAATGCCACAGGTAAAACCATATGCCACTCAAATTTGTTATAAAATATATAAATAGTGCCACTAATTTCTGAGGACCCTAACTTACACTACCTTTAAAGTTCTTATGAATGAACAAAGAGATATCAACCAACAAACATAAATCATAATGAGTAGCAGAGCCACTGAAAGTGAATCCAACTAATTTTAGAAAAAGAGGATAAATGATAAGTACATACACATGGATCAAGAATTCATATTATGTGTATTCCTTCTCTAACAATGATATCAAAATAAGGATGGCATAATAAGTCATTGGATTTCTCAATTCACTGTCTCTTCAATTGAAATCATCAAATTGATTTACTTTTTTATACACGTGCACACACAAGAACACACTTGCATATTTGATGAAGACTAAGATTGTTTGAGATTTGAAGGTTGAACGTAGGATGGAAATGAAGAGAAAGTAGCTGAAATTTGTTGGATAACCATACAAATCAATGGTTTCAAGTCTTTTCTCATGATCTATGGTAAATGGAATTGGTATGTCGTACATGTGTGCACGTGTGCAGGTGTGGGTGCGTGCATGTTGTAATATATCTATGGTAAATGGAATTGGTATGTCAGTACGTGCGTGCATATGTGCGTGTGTGTCTTGCAAGGAGAAAAACTAGTTGATTAATGCTTAGATTGTTTGAGATTTGAAGGCTGAATGTAGGATGGAGGATGGAATTGAAGAGAAAGTTAGCTGAAATTTGTAGGATAATCACACAAATCAATGTTTTCAGGTCGTTTGTTGTAATATGTCTATGGTAAATGGGATTAGTCTATGCACCTAGATCTACACCTAGATCTGAAGAAAATGCCAACCACCATTCAACAATAAGAAATACAGCAAGAATTTTTATATTAAAATATGCAGTACCAGATGAACTAATCAAACTGCAGTTTCAGCATTATCTGCTAATAGCATATCTAAAAATTCCCCTTCAATGTATGCAGGCAACTGATGGGAGAAGAACTTTCTGGTTTAAGTGTTAAGGATCTAAAGAATCTAGAAAACCAACTAGAAATGAGTTTGAAGGGTGTCCGTATGAAAAAGGTAAAATTACCTTTGTGCTAGTGTAATCTCACACTATAATAGTCAAGAGCAGCCCCACTTATAGAAAATGGGTAAATTCTAATGCAGTTATTTTATTTTCTTTTCTGCAGGACCAAATTTTAAATGATGAGATCAAAGAACTCAACCGCAAGGTTTTCCTTAAAAATTGGCCATAATTTGTGGGTGATTACCATTCAGAGAAAATTCCATGTTTGGTAACTAACATTCATTGGTTTCATTGCAGGGAAATCTAATTAATGAAGAGAATCTAGAACTCCATAAGAAGGTAGACCTCATCAACCAAGAAAATGCAGAACTGCAAAGGAAGGTATTGATCTGGACAGCTCTATACATGAGTAAGAAAATCTTGTACACCATTATCTCATAATTTAACATTCTCTTTGGGAGCTCAATAGAAGTAGATGTACCTAATCCTATCACTAGCACCTTCCTTGCGCACAACTTACAGTGATCCCAACCTTAAACCTAAGGCCTGTCCCAAGCCAAATCTCATACCACAAAGCAACCTGAGATATAAATTTTAACAATTTTATAAGTGGATTCTTATATGGTGACATCTGAGCAAGATCTTTGGGTCTCAGGTTCATGGAGGAAGAAATGTAAATGCAGCAAACAGTATTTCTCAGCCTCCATACACCATCAGAAATGGGTATGATTCGCACCCACCACTTCACCTCCAGTTAAGCCAGCCCCAGCATCAAAAGAATGCGACACCGGCAAAATCAATGCAACTGGGGTAAATATCTTCCACAATACTGTTAAGAAACTATGTATGAGTTATGCCAAGCAAACATATTTATTAGTTCTACACCCTCAATATTTTCAACAGACTGCAGCTGCAATAGCACAGTGATTTATCAGCTGCAGATGCATATCAGTAATTATTTCCATCAACAACTGGCCCTAAAGTCCAGTTTGAGCACTGAGCTTCTGAACTTCTGCTACCAGATAAAATACATTCAGCTTCAGGATCAACAGATTGGGATTGAAATATTTTATGAAACAAACTCTATATTTATTGTAGAATGATATCCAGATCCAGCTATCCATGTAAATTAAGGCAATAATGGGAAAACACGTGTCAGGTCTTACTCTAATTGTTATAAAATGTGTGGTTACAATCAAATTGAGTTACTACTATTGTTTTACCATCTATATATGTTTTATGAATGTTAATTAGCATATACACACCACAGAAGACAAGAAAGAAAAAAATTTGCAGAATTAAAAATTAATGAAGCACCATTCGACGGTTAACAAAATCCACTTCAAAATGGAGAAACTAGTTGTCAAAAAGTTAGCATCTTGATTGATAATGCTGCAAATATAACACATGTATGGAATCAAACAGATCTAAGCATGTTGCAATGCAGGGGATAGTCACCATTCAGAGACAATATGCTTACTGTTCTTTCCCCTCTTAAGAAGAGCGCAGACTAGAATTCTGTTTTTTTTTAAAGTGGAAAATAAAATCAATAACCTAAATTTTTTCAAATGACTATATCTAAATGAAAAGCACTATGGACATGAGATTTAAGTAGTTACCCGACTGCATAAACAGACAAACTCCAACTGCATAAACATGCAAACTTCCATATTGTGAATTGCAAGAAAAACATTTGTAACATCTAATTCAATAAACTAATGCAGTATTCCCCGTATTCCCTCTCACAAGAGGGTTGGTCAATTCCGAATAAATTTTGTAAATTATAGTTAATGCATATAACTGATACAAGATTAGAAGGCACCAATAAAATAAGGTTTTAACAGTGGAGTTATAGTTTTATGAGGTTTTATTGATGGTTTAAGGCATAGATAACTTCAAAATAGTAAACAAAAAATGAAAAAAGAATGAAGAGGAGAAATCGGCTTATAATGGAAAGATCTAGACAATGGTGTCCAGCATAAAAAGTTCTAAGAATAAAGACAGACATGATTTCTTTAAAGGAGCAACTTCATACAACAATGTGATGCAAAGCTTAAACCAATGAAAAAAATACTTGTTCACTTCTTTATACATTTTCCAAACTAACACTCATTAAGATAGTCCACCTTTGCCATTAGGAATTTGGCCCTGAATCTTTATACAGCAGCAAAATTTGCAAGCCTATTATTCTAAATAGGTAGCTGTTATGAATGTCTCAAAATTATGCATGGATATCTAAGCAAATAACGATTCCCGAATCCATAGCTTTCAAAATATTTAATTTAGTATTTATTTTTCTCTTTATTAAAATTTCTTTATTATATCTTTACAGGAACAATGTGGATATCACATGCAAACCAACAAGCTTTCTCCCGAGAATAACAGTAGCTACAAGCTAAAAAAAGATGATATTTATTAGTGCTTACAAAATTATTTCCTATTTATATTGCTTCACACCAGACAACAAAGAGAACATTTTCTTGGAATTAACAATCATTTTTTATTTATTCAAGTAATCCACTAATTATCATGATAATTTTCATGCTGATATACTAGTGATATTGATATACTAGTGATATTCTTTTTGAACTTCATAAAACAAGAGTATAATTATCAACAACAGTAGCTATAAGAATATGTTTACCTCCTCTATCCAAGTCCACATGCAAGTCAATATGGGCTAACAACAAACTAACTTCTTGTATGAATTATTCTTCCTGTCACCTTTTTTAGCTACACCCACTTCTGCTACTTACAATATCTTATTACACTTTTAAGAATCAAGCTCTCCAAATTGTGTACAACCCAAACTAAAAATACTCTTCAAACTACTACTTGGTAGGCATGAGTTTGGTTGATTAAGGCTTTAAGGTTCTCTAACAACCCCAACCAACCCAACTCAAAGTCACCAGGTTGGCTTATAGTTCAACCTGAACAATCCAAAATTAAGACCCAAACCCATCCAAGCTAATCCAACATGGTTCATGTTGGTCCAATTTGGCTATCAGGTTAAGCCATTACCCAGATGAAATCCCAAATCATATGTACCAAAAAATATAAATCAAATTATAAAACAAAACAAAAGCCACCGCCCACATCACCAGCCCACACTTCCTAATCTACACATTTTGTGGATCACAGAAATCAAAAACTCCTCTGAGATCCAAACAAATGAAATGATCCCATTTGCTCTGAAATCTAAGATCAAACCCTGCTACTCCACCTTGGAACCCACTCCCCATTTCATCACCATGCACTCACACTTCCAAGTGAGTAATATTTTAAAATAAATGCCATAAACCAGCCCTAAGCTAACAAACTGCAATCTTAGCATGCCCATTGCAGATGTCAACTAAGAAGAGAGAATTTGATATGTTTCATGCTTTGTTTTTATTTCAATAGGGATTGAGAGACAGGCTTCAGAAAGAATGAGAGAAATATGAAGAGTTGGGTTAATGAAGGTTGAGGACTGAGGTTTCTAAAATGAGAATCAAACCTAAAAAACTTTGATTTTCAGCACATCTGGAGACAAAGTGCTTTTGTAGTAAAATGATCTTCAATAAAACAACTGAAGGTCACATCCACACACAAGTATTATTTGACAGTCTTCAATCAAAATGTTGAAGATTGTACAAACTTTAATTATCAGTATAAAAATTTTAAAATCGAGCTATTTCTTCTCAAGATAGCACATAAAATGCAACAACTAAGTTACATGGCAATCGCTGAACTGGTCATTTCTTGTTCATTTTTCAGTTCTTTTATAGAAATTCACTTCATCTGCAATATAAACCACAATAAACAGATGATAAAAATCAAAGCCGAGAATAACAACCTATTTTTTAATTATGATTTACTGTTTAAAGTGTTTTAAAGACTTGCATTCAAAGTAAAACCAAATCTAATCGGAAAATTATCTGATATTAAGAATGAAATAAAGCATAGAAAAGAAAAAATATTTTAAAAATAAAATTGAATTGGAAGTGATTACTAAGAGATGATTTTACTAATAAATGATAAAACACTGACATTGTGGTAATCTTCTCTCATTCTTTTCATGATATTCATCTGCCTCAACAAACATTTCTGGCACAGGTTCAACTTCTATGATTATTAAGAGCTCCATCATTTTATTTATCATCATAAAACAGTTTCAAACTGAAAATACTTTTAATCAAATTAACCTACGTCTTTGACAAACCCACTACATTGTACCACAGTTCACAGTCGAGCATCATACCAAGATGATATTGTGCTATACTATTAAAATTACATGACTGCTTGCAAAACTGACAAACATTCAATGCACCACGAAAAATTTAAGAACCAACTCCACTTTTTATGACAAAGTCCGTCCAATCGTTCAAATTACATCTAATTAACACCCTGCCTATGGCGCTTTCTTTTACCAAAAAAAATATATATATATATATATATATAGAAATTCCAACATTATAAAGTTGTTTACTAACTTCATCCACTCAAAGTAACAACTTATTTATCACTATCATAAATATATATACATATATATGATGACAAGCTAACATGATTGTGATAAATCAGTCACCACATAAATTGGATAAAAAAATTTGTGAGAGTGGCATTACTTTAAAGATATTATGATGCTCAATATAATATGCAGTAACAAAGATCTAGCACAATTCCACTTCCATAAACTTGTTTACTAAGTGCCTGTTTGAAAATTACATCAGTACTAAATTACAAATATAAGCAATTATCTATATGTTTGGCTGTTAACTCTATTAAAAGGACTTATCAAATTTAATTAATACCATAGATGAGTTTTAAATACATGCATATTAATTACAATGTTATTCTAAACACTTGATGGGTAACATTTACCATTTTAATAAATTTTTCTAGAAAGTGCTAGAGAAAAAAGGCTAAAAATTCAGAGGTGCTTATGCATTTTGGCGCTTTTTCCTTTGCACTCCCAAATAGACCCTAACTTTTTCATCCAAATCAAATAGACCCTATCATTTAGATGATATACATGATGACGAGCGACCATGATTGGGATTACTCAGTTGCCACATTAATTGGACAAAAAACTTGTAAGAGTCGCATTGCCTGATACTCACTCACTGCAAACCAACTCCATCGAAATCAGTTGCATGGCAAGTCTAGGACCTTATCCCATTTGAAAAAAACAAAAAACCACTGTTATAAGTGCTCACTAATTCATCACACCTCCCAAGCTGAAAGGAAAACATTGATTAATTATACAAAATATTCTCCGCTGGAAAAAAAAATTAACACAAAAACCTATTCCTCACACTGATTAGCCTCGTCAAGATGATTATTATAGAACAAATTTGAAGCACAGCAGCAGAAACAAATAACACACGGCTACAAATTAAACAAATAATGCAATTAATAAACATGGAGAAAAACGTATACACGTTACCAGCTGCTACTGCAGTGAGAAACAACTAAAACAGAATGGATAACTTGAAAAAGTCTTCGTTAAAAACTGTAAAGCAAGCACCGAGACGAAAGCGCCACCTAGAATTCAAAAGCAAACAGCAATACGTCAAAAAAAATTAAAATTCAAACAACGCATAGAGATCCACGGAAGAGCCAAAAAAGAAAACTGAGTACGAGCGAACAGACCAGAGAAAACACTGAAATGAAGTAAACCTAATCGCCGCGAAACTGTTCCCGTTACCGGAACAGACGTCGTAAGATCTAGGGAAAATGAACAGTGGAATCAGAAAGCATTAGATTTGACAGGACAGAAGATCAGGACGCAATGATATCGAACGAAGAGCGAGTTCATCGTATGAAATCGTCGGGTGCCAGAGAGAGAAGAAAATATCTGCGGCCATACACGTCTCCGGATTTTAATAATAAATAAAATGGGAAGGGTTTTCTGTGCGGTAGGTTTTAGCCAGCGTCGTTGCGGATGGACAGATGTCGATCTTGGAGAGGCCCGTTGAAAGATACGTCATACCGAACCTTCCGCCCTGTATTCTAGTTTTAGTCTTCTTAGACCACGCGAGAATTTGAAATTAATTTTTATTTAAATATTTAAGTATTTAAATAATTTAAATAACTATAAATTAAAAATCACTCGTTCTGTAAGCAGGGACTATTGATATTAATGGGACAGGATTATGCACCATTATCAGTTATTATTATATTAGATGATGCTAAGCATGAGGTGACAGTCGGTCCCAGTGGTGTTGGGCCCCAGAAACTGGAGTCCAAGTTCGATTGATTTTGTAGGGATTCATGGACTTAGATCAAGTTGGGCTTAGAGACCTTTTAACTTTGACGACGTCATTCCTAGTTTAGCCTTTAACGAGTTGTCTGTCGCGAAATCATCTTCGATATGGTCATCGTCTCAGGATAAAGTATTGACGATCTCAGAACCATAGGAACAGTCGTACACATGCACCGGAATAGCATTAAGATGTGTTTCTAGAGTACTGACAGAGCTGCTGGTTCTTCTGAAAGTGGAGAGGTGTGAGAATCGGGTTGATTGTTACTAGAATTTCTACTTCTATATATGGAAGGGAGCTGCTGATGATAACTTTGATTGTTCTCAATCAGTCGTCTATCACCAAAGTCATATTGTAAACTTTTGAGCATGTTTCTTTGCATCTTTAAATGGTCAGGCATGCGGTAGAGGCGGCTCTGTGAGTTCTAGATCTTTCACCATAAGAATGGATGATTGCAGTCAGCGGCTTTTCTGTGAAAACATCATGCTGGGCCGATCTCCTTTTGGGAATTATTTCTGCTTGTAGACAGAAACCCGTCTTATATTTATCTTTGACGATGTTATCTCTTATAAGCCAACAAACTAACTCTCTGCATTTTCTCCCCTTTTGGGGTAAGTAAGTTAATTTGATTAAATGATGTTCGAAGAAAACAATGGCAAACAACATAGATTGGTTTTCAACAATATGTGTAGGCTTACTTCTTTGTGATTTTGACCAACAAACGAGTTCTGTTCTATTCAAAGCAAGCAACCCACCTCTAGACTCAGTGAATAATAAAGCCCAGTGCAATTAGTTAGGAGCCTAAGCCGGCCTAAAAACAAAGGTCTGCTAAGAACGGTTTATACCAGAAGCTCCTCCTTGAAGCAGGTAGCTAACTGCTGAATGAAAAAGGTTAATTAACTCAAAACAAGACAGATTAATCCATTTAAATAAATCATCAATCAAAAAGATTATATATTTTATTTTGTCTGAGTACTATGCAGTAATAGTCAACATGCTATTAATAAACATGGGTTGTCAGCTAGAATGTCTTTAGGTAAGCTTAATTAAGAGCATCGTTAGTCAATCTACTTTTGCAAATTATCTTGTCGTTATAGGACCTCGGGCAGGAGTTAATCTTCTCTTTCAATATCAAGAAGTCAACGATAACTACTCAATTGCTAAACAAAATGAAAGAGAAACAGCAGTAATTTCAGGAATCAACATCAGAGGTTTTACAGCAAACAAGAAGGAAGATGAAAACCGATCATTCAATGCCCCTCCTTTTTCTTTATCCTCACTAAATCGATCTCCCTTCCTCTCCAGCTCTTTCCCATTTCTTTACGGTTTCCATTGAGCTACGAATTATGAGAACATAAACAAGAAAGGGAACAGAAAATTCAACTCAATCATGCATAGCTCGGATCATTAATGACAGCACCGAATAGTTTGACATACTTCTTAAATTCAATCTTGAACTTCACTACTCCGGTGGCTTCATCTTCTTCCTTGAGAAATTTAACTTTATCGCCTACTTCAAGTTTCTCACTCCTAAAAAGTTTAGTCCAACCAGCAGAGAGAACTGGCTTCTTGTACTTTCCCTTGCCGCGGATGATCAATCGAAACGTCCACTCTTTCTTGCTGCTGTCTTTGAACCTTCAAAGACACAGAATTTTCGCCGTTTTCGAAACGTGGGAAATCCCGAAGGCGGGATGTTTTCAAGCATAATCTCTTGACATCCATTTTGGTTAGAACTTTTTTGAATATTAGCATCGTTTCGAAGCCGGAAGAGGGGTTTAGAGAACGGCGAAGAGTGATCGGAATAAGCTTGGGGTATTTATAGAGAGAGCATCTGTTCATCAACGAGATAATGAGTTTATTAAGCGTTTGCTTTCACCCAAACTAATACTATAACATTTGCAATGCAGCGGATCAACTTTCTCATATTTGAACGTAATGACGTATGTTTATTATATATATTAAAGATTTAAGTGTGGGCTGAGGACTCGTATAAATAAACCTTGTTCAATGTTTTGGTCCTTATAGAATGTGAAATTCATATTACATTTTTCTATAGAATGGGAAACCGATTACTAATTTCCAAGAGTCAGCCATGCATCCCGCTGATTTTGTAGGGTCACGACCATGCACTTTCTCTATCAGGCCCACCTACCAAAGAAGCCAACCAGTTGCATGAATAGAAGACCATCCCGCCAAATAGTAGGAACAGAAATGACCACCTCAAGTTAAGACACACCATTTCGTGAAATACTGGGCAATCTACTTCTGCAAATTATTTCTCCTTAATAGGATCTCAGACAGAAACCGTCTTATCTTCTTCTTTTTCCTTGGCCATGTTATCACCTACAAGCCAATACCTTCAACTCAGTGTTTCTCAACACAAACTCTCCGTATTTTGCCCCGCTTTTGGGGGTAAGCCAGTTAATTTCCTTGAAAGAAAACAATGGCACCCAGGATGCAGACCCATATACATCGGGGTTCTAGAATGCGTGCTTCTTTGCTTTCAAAAGGTCACGAAAGGTTAATCTGGAATGAAAAAGGGGTAGACTCTGGAGATTTAATAGCTTTAAAACTTTAACCAGTATTCTGGATTGGAATATACGATATTCACGAAAGGTTGTACTTGAACGCCAAGGCAAATTTGTATCAAGCTAACATCCAAATCATGCGTACAATTTCTTTGATGGCTCCACCTTGTCTAACCATATTATTAATATACTTGCTAATCCTGTTTTTCGGCTTCTATAATAGAATTCGATAGAAGAGTACAAGCACTGCCTTAGTTTGCCGGGCAACCATCGACCACTATCCCTTTGGCCGTAGGACAAGTTGCTAAGTCACAGTGTTCGCCTTCTGTGCCCCACCAGGACAAACCCTTCTCTTCCATGCCTACTGAGAAATATAATAGCACTGCCATGAAAGCCACCCCGGCATCCAGTGCTGCTGAAAGGATGTAATTGTACCTCTGCCACCACTTCTTTCGGTAACGGAATACGAAGAAATTGAAAATTGTTCCGACTATAATCCAAGCATTGTAGTTAACTGCTGTTGCAGGTGGCATCATTCCTGTTGCTCCTAGAAGGACAGGGAGATTAATTAGGGGAATCCAGGTTTGCCTGGGGAATGCCTTGTGCAATAGCCAGACAATCACTGGTCCTAATGCACCGCCAAGGAAGAACCAATTCATGGCTGAATAGTTTCCAAGTTTTCCAAAGATCCGCCTAGGTCCCACCAGACCCCATATGACTGATGCATCAAAGAAGACTCGGTCACCCGGGCATGTCCAGGGACTGTCGGGGGGAAGGAGATTGTCCTGGCATATGTTCTCAATAGAGTTCAGCAACCACCATGCCACTGCAATGTTGATGGTTCCCGCAAGAACTGTTCCTATGAACTATGCGCACAAATAAAATGTGCAAATTGCAACACAGAAAATAACATTTATCAGCAATTATGAAGAAGAAAGGATAATATACATATCTGGTAGGTAAATGTAAACGCACCTGAACTAAGAACATTGATCTTGGAGGGATCTTCATGTAGTGTCCTAGCTTGAAATCGTTGAGGAAGGAGACAGCCTGAGCCATGCTCATATAGCCATAAACTTTGAAGCATACATTGGCAATCGGTCTTCCCGGATATATAAGACCCATGACATACTCTGTAATAATGTTTAACCCTGGTGTCTGTGTACAGAGCATCAAATCATTAGTAACAGACAAGTTATTTTACCCAGGTAGTGACAAGATTGCATAAATTCTTCTTGAAATACCGCAAGTTGAGAAAGCCATAAGGTTTCATGGGTTATACTGTTACCTGGTTTGTTGTGGCAGTTATTATGCTAATCGGAAGGGTGAAGATGAAGGCCATGGCGGCAGCGAACAGGAGTCCCCACCACGGCATCTGAACTTGATCTTTCAAAAAGATGCACAGTGCAAAAGAAACTGCAAGTGTCGCCGCAAGCATCAAGTAAAACCACGAGGGAGGTATGTCTTTGTATCTCCTCATCAGTCTTGTATGGATGTCCTGTTTTTCCCCGTATGAAGCACGGAATCGCTCGTAGATCTCCCTGTTGATTAGAATCAAATGAAAATTTTCATAATACTGGAAATAACATGCTCACTAAATTTAAATTTGGAAAATGAACAATTAAACAACACATTACCTTCCATAGAAGAAACCCACATGCGTTACAGTTGATGCAATGGTGGCAAAGCCGAAACCGTAAGTAAAAGCGAAGAACATGCTCAAATTAATACGTCCTTGCTCTTTATACTTAGCTAGGTCTATCTGAAACTTGTCATTGACGATAGCTGATATATTGTACGTTTGACCTTGAGATGTAAACAGGTGTGAAGAAAAAATCGGAAACTTATGTGCACCGTACAAGTCCAGTCCCCAGTAAGCTATTGGAATTGCAACGTAGATTATCAGTACATAGCCCGCAAGAACATTGAGAATGGCAAAGAAAGGGCTGATCAGGGGGCTGAACAAGAAGGATGCAACGACAGTCCAGTCGAGCGTCAGTGCTCCGAGTCCGAGTCCTCGCATGCCAGAGCCGAGCTGCTGGGCAGTGACTGACTTGGAGAATGCCCAGCAGACCCATGAAATGCTTGAAAGTGTAGGGAAGAGATATCCCGGAACCAGGTACCATGAAAAACTGCAGATCATTGCAATGAGGAAGAACTTTGCCCGTGACATTCGTTGATCATCCTTCTCATGCAAAGCCCTGGATGAATTATACAAACCAAATGGTTACTTAACAGACGTTATCTAACAATTATGCACCAGTTTTCTGAACACCAATGGTTTGATTATTCTTTTTGATATTATGAGGATGTCTAGACTTGTATATATCATAGTCCGAGGGTAAAACTACAATACATCCACCAATGGTTTTAATGTTTTCAAAGGAATATTTAACAGGATGTAACGTTGCAGCAACTTAACTGTATATTATCGACATCATACTCATCGCTGTTACCAAATGTTGACATGGAGACTTAAACATCTCAGGACCCACTACATGTGAAGAAATTATGTATGTCTGGTTGGTGAAGAGTTCACAATCAACTTTGGTTTAGAGTTCCTCTCTCATATTAGCATATATATAAGCTTGGTAACTTCTCATAAACACTATTCCTGTAATTATGGGTGTTCATGCTTGGAAAGGGATCAGAATTCTGTCTGAAATTAATTTATAATTATATTGCGCGACAATATTTATTTAAAAATTAAAAAGACAGGATATTTTATAAATAAGATTTTGTATTAATAAATATAATAAAAATTTAAATTCAATTATTTATATAAGAATAAATAGGCAGAAAAAATAATAAGAGGAATCCAATTCCAGTCCACCGGCTGAGGCTGCGAGTATAAATAATAAATGAGAATATTAACGCCTGAAAGTCAAATTTTACCACTACCAATGCTAATCTATAGTCTATGGCTGGCTCTGTAAGAGCAACCTTGATTTATGGCGGCTGCAATTGAGCCATCAGATTTCTTCAATAACAGTGCTCAGAATTAAAAAACAATGGCATTTTCTTTGAATTGTTTTCAGGAATTTGATATCAAATTTTGAATGCTTTGAATATGTTTGGTCAAATTTGTGATGTGTATGCATCAGGCATGGACGACATGTCTTGTGGCTGCTTACTAATTACATATATGCATATATGAACTCGAATAACTGACTCAGCGAGTCCGACGGTGGCGAGTCACCTACCGGAAAAGAGAGACCTGAACCAGAGTATTCGGCCACCACATATGAGCCGGCTCCACCACGTACTTCCGCAGCAGCCCTGCCCATCCATATCCCAACACCTGCAACAAACAACCGCAACAGTACTAACACTTCCAAAAAATAAAAACAAAACCAAAAACGAAGATTTATTTACCTGGGTAGTGATAATAAGCAGCCAGCCAGCCAAGAACGATATATTTCGACGATAAAACGCTTTGATAATAGTAACAATACCGACAGCATAAGCAGAACCAGAGCCAAAAGCGCTTCCGGCATTGGCAAATATCGAAATCAGTACGTGCTCTTTCATGTTAAACGGACCCGGGTTAAGAGAAAACAGTTTAGACCCACATCCTGGAATCCTGAACTTGGTCGCCGGCAACGACACGGCCAGGAAATGGCCGATGGGGAGGGTGGCTACTTGGACTGTGATTTGAGTTATGACAAGAGGTTCAGTTCTGTAAGAGAAGAATTGGTTCAAGAATGAGAGTAGGGCACAGGAAAGTAGCCCCAAGAACCACATCCTGAAGGTCCATACCGGCAAGGTAGGGTCGTCTGTGTTGGTCACCGTCAGCCGGACCTCTTCTATGGGGGACAGCTCGTCGTCATCAATGACGGCGTCAACGTCGAAGGTGGGTTTTCCAAAGTCTTTGGTGGTGGTGGTGGAGTGAGGTGTTTGCATTTCCACCGAGTCCATGGTTCCTTGAGGCTTGAAAGAAAGAGAACTTTTGGGTGCTCCTTATTGAATGGCTTCGTAGGTGATTGATGGGGTTAGTGTTTGTATTTTAACCTTAGTATTTGGTTTAGTAATATTAAAATGGAATATCTAATGTGAATGGAAGAAGCTACGTAGTAATCATCATTAAATAACTCAATAACTCCTTATATCACATAGTTTCATTGTCGAAGAAAAGTTGTTCGTATTTGAAGTCAAATACTAACAATTTTTCGACAAATATACACATAAAAATAAAATATATAATTTAATAATAATATTTTACAAAAACCCGTCAATTTAATATAAATATAATATAAAATTTATAAATTTAAATTGATATAAAATAATATAATTATTTAATAATATTAAAATTTTTAATTTTTTTACAAATTATGAAATAAATTAAAATTAAAATTACTCTTAATAGTAATTTCAACAAATATCTAGAACAATACAAGTTACCATAATTTTAATTTTATGGTAATTAGGTTAGGATGAGATAAGACCAAAACCCATCACCATCAACATCAACATCAACGTCACCAGAGCAAACAAGCAATAAAACATACGAGAGGCGGGGCCGGCACGAACTCTTCTATAAATTTAAAATAATTATTGATATTAATATTATATAATTATTTTAAATTTAATAATAAATACCGCAATTCATGGGTCAACTTGGGCACTTCATCATTGATTTACTGTTTGAATCTTGATCGGGATTCATGTGGACCAGCTGTCTAGGTCATCAAAGTCTCAATTTTCTCATCCATGATTAATTTTTCTCGAGAAAATTCAACTAGGAAACTAGTGGGGTTTCCAGATGAGAGAGGACCCATTTTCATTGTAAGTGGAGCGGTCATCACGTGTGAAAGAGAAATTTTATCCAAGTCAACTCCAAATAAATGTGTTATCCACTTCTCCTACCATGAGGTGGAGTGATGAAGGATTGGAAGATTTTGAAATCACACTTGTGATCAATCACTCTTCTCTTACGAAGATAATTGAAATACTTAAATCATTAAGTAAACGATGACCAGTAAATGAATATTTCTATACCATTCCTTGTTGGTTTTCAAAGACAGAGCAGGCTAGGGGTAGCTGGAAGATGTTCATCCATTCAAGAACATAAGAAACTCCTAACTTTTCAAGGTAAAGAAAATGTCTTGAATCAATGAAGTAACTCATGTTATACTCCCAAAGAATGTTCATGAGCTTTACCAAAAGGGTGCCTGATCGATATGCATGAGTTAAGTTATTACTTTCTTCTCAAGAAACATATTCAATAGAGTATATAGAAATTTATTAAAACTCAAAAATACTTTTCAAAAGACATATTTAATGAAATGTGCAAAACTTATCAAAGATTAAAATTGTCTTTTTTATATTTAACGTGTAATTCTATCACAATAGATTATATTTAAATTTTAAACTATTTAAAATTATAAATTTTAATTCGAATAAAATTGATTTAAACTTAAAGAAAAAAAAATAATTTTATTAACCTTAAATTCAAAAATATATTTTTATTTTAACTAAAATATTATCAATCATTAATTTCTTTTATTCTTAATAAATAATCACTTAAACTCACAATAATTATGAACATTTACAATTTGAAGTATAAATCCTTACGAAAAATATTAATAAAAGTACTAATTTATGTTTTAATCATGGCAGACACAGTTGGTTTTTGTTGAATTTTGTGTGTTAATTCTCTTGACCATTATTTCCACAGAATGTGACATTTAATTATAAATTAATTGTATTTAACATTTGACCATGACCATGATTCTTGTGAAAATGATATGCATTTGTATTAAGATATGATGCATACAATTCCCTTGATGGTTCATCTTGCCATACTATGCTGTTAATGTTCCTGATAATCCTGTGTTGTTCAGCTTTTATGGCAGATGCGTCATAGAAGAAGACAAGCTAGCACTGCATTAGTTTGCTGTGCGCAACCATCCACCACCTATGCCTTTGGTTGTAGGACAAGTTGGTTCGAGACCCACCAGGACAAACCTTTTTCTTCCATGCCCACCGAGAAATACACTAGCACTGCCACGGAAGCCACCCCTGGCATCCACTGCTGCCAAGGATTTCGGTAACGGAATAGGAAGAAATTAAAAATTGTTCCGACTATAATCCAAGCGTTGTAGTTAACTTCTGTCGCCGGTGGCATCATTCCTGCTGCCCCAAGAAGGACAGGGAGATTAATGAGGGGAATCCAGGATTGCCTGGGGAACGCCTCGGGCAATACCTGGACAAAATCCAGTCCTAATGCACCACCAAGGAAGAACCCCCAGACCCCATATGATTGATGCATCGAAGAAGACTCGGTCACCCGAGCATGTCCAGAGACTGTCCGGGGAAAGAAGATTGTCTTGACATATGTTCTCAATGAAGTTCAGCAACCACCATGCCGCTGCAAGGTTGATGGTTCCTACAAGAATTGTTCCTATGAACTATGCAATCAAATAAAATGTGCAAATTGTAACAGAGAAAATAACATTTATCAGCAAGTATGAAGAAGAAAGAATAATATAAATGTCTAGTAGGTAAATAACAAACGCGCCTGAACTAAGAACATCGCCCTTGGAGGGGATCTCATGGAGTCTCCTGGCTTGAAATCATTGAAAAGAGACAGCCTGAGCCATGCTCATGTAGCCATAAACTTTGAAGCAAATACATATCTTATATTTAACGTGAGAGTTTTTATCGTTATCGCATTACCTTCTTTCTTTTTCTTTTTTCAAAAAATTAAGAATTAATTTAAATTATATTTTATTTTTTTAATTTATATTATAAAATATAAAATTAATAAATAAATTTTATTAAAATAGAATTAAAACATTCATTGTTAATTCCGCGACAGTCGAACATCAAATATCCTATAAATCATCAACCCATAACGGGAAAATCCTAACTGTATCAATCCTAACTGTTCTTTCAACACAACCTCTTTGTTGGCAAACATAGAGTATGATGCATTTATATATATTTTTCTTTAAGTGATTATCTCTCTCTTTGTCTATTGATTTTTTGTGGGTAATGATTGCAGCAGGGATTAGATTGGCTGACAAAGCAACCCATCTGATGAAAGTTTGATGAATTAAAAGGCAGAGGGACACATCATTGGTATTAATAATTTTCTCCCTGTTTTTACCTTTACACCTCATGAATCACTCTCTTTTTTTCCTAATTTTTTCTGATTGAATTTAAAAATTGGATAGGTTTTGGTCAGGAAGCTTCATAGAAATTACTGAGATATGACAACGCGATTCTTTGATTTTTTTTCGTTTCTTTGTTTTCTCTGATATTTTTTCATTTAATTATTATTCAATTGAACAAATTGTCTATTTTATTTGATTTTTTCAAGATCGTCTTGTTGCTGAACTTCTCTGAAGAAGGCAACATCAGACTTTTGGGTTTCATGTTTCATATTCTCTTTTTAAGTGTGTAATCATTTTGATTCTGATCTCGGTTTTCTTGTTTAGGCCCTTTTCTGTTGGTTTTCACAACAAGGCAAGACATTCATCTGTTGAACTTTTTTTAATGTATATTATTCATTTTCCAGAGGATTAAATGTGTCTGTAGAGATTGTGAAATCATGAACATATTGATTTTCAGGGATTTTATGAATGGTGGAATATTAAATCTTGGTGCTTTCAACGTGGGAAATATTTCGTTTGCTGAATTATTCTGATCTGGGTCTTGCTGTTTGGATCTGTGGAGTTGGTTATATCCTGTTTCGGGGTGCTATTTACATTTGAATTCATAGTGTTTTTGCTATTGAATTTACGTCTTAATGCTTTGAGGGTGATTTTGAGTAATCTGGAAATTAAATTAGTTAATTGGGAACTTCAAATTATAAGGAGTTCCAGGACTGCGTCAATTTGATTATTTGTGTTGTTACTAATTGGATTCATCACGTGGGCTAGTCGAGTCAAGTGATGGAGCTAGCTCAGGAAGAGCTAACTGGGAATGGAGAAGCTGAGGAAATGGACGGAGTACACTCTGCCGTA